>PVJA010005712.1:0-77451 GCA_004027025.1 Myocastor coypus
AAAGAAAAAAAAAAAGTAATGTGGATTTGGGAGGTGAGCCCAGGGTTCCCACACTAAGCTCTATCTCCAGCTGTGTCTCCAGCTTCCTTTTCAAATTTTTATCCCAAGGCAGAGTTTCAGGTCTCTGAGTTGGGCTTGAGTTTGTGATCCTGCTGTCCCTGCCTCCCAGAGGTCTGGGAGGACAGGACTGAAAAACCATGTTCAGTTCTAACTGTTTTTGGAAAGGCTAACTCCTCTAAGACTACAAATCTAGAACAGGAAGTCTCTATGGTTGAGATGAACATAGCTCCTTCTGTTAGATCACAAGAGCTTTTCAAGGTTTATGTCTTCATATCTGCTTTGACTGCGAGAAAATACAGTGTTAAATTTCTCAGAGTCAATATTTGCTCTTGCTCAACGTTTGAGAGGGGTTAACATCATATACTATCTCTTTATTAATTGATTTTTTTCCTTTACTGTGTATTAAAACTGTTAGCATCAATTCATTAATTATTTCATTAAAAATGTATATGTACCATGTGCCAGAGAATATTGCATACTGGAAAAAAATGAACAGACTGAATTTACCTCTGACTAGATTAAGATTTATGTAGAAACTTCTAGAGATCAGATTAAGCTGATGGACTATTCGATTTATAAAGCATGGCTTGGAAGAGAGCAACAATGCAGGCAGTCTGACAATTAGAAGGCTATTAGCAGAAACTGACAGAGGTTGGTAGCTGAAAGAAGTGGAAATGGTTAAGATTAAAGTCTTTAAAGTTTTTTATAGGAGTAGTGCGTCCCCCACCCCCTTGCTGGGGCTACTTCTGGACTGTTCAGAGTAGCCAGGCTACTCTCTGTCTTCCATGTCTGCAGAAGGGAGAAGGTTACAGCAGGTGAGCAATGGCTCTGAGGACCAGGAAACAGTGGACAGCACTGAAGGAGAAGTAGAATTCCAAAGAGGGAACTGTGCAAAAGCCCTCACCAGTACCAGCCGGGAGGAATACAGTGAGACACAAATGTGGATTTCATGTGTGATTCTAAATCTTATAGTTTCCACATCATAAAAAGGGAAAAGAAGTGAGTAAAAGTCATGGCATATTTTGCTCAATGTATAAAAATGCTATCATTTCAACATGTAATTGATATAAAAATCATTTATGGGACATGTCAGTTTTTCATGATAAGTCCTTAAAATCCAGCATAGATAGTGCTTACATAGCTACAGCTGCCTGTGCAGTGTATAGGCTACTTACTGTACAGCTCACTGTTGACTTGTTATATTCCAAAGTTGATCAATCTAGAGGTGACAAGTGGCTGTTGTGTTGAACAACACATATTTAGCTACTGACAGCCGAAGGCATTCCCTTTTCATTTCTCTCCCAGATCCTACAGGCAAGTTTATGTCTTTGTCCTCTGAAAAATCTTGGTGGCCCAAGAGAAAACAGAACTAGTACATCAACCCTGGTGGGTTTCCCAAGGAACCCACTCCACCGGATCACCCTACCATGAAGCTCAGCTGCGGATGCTCCCCATACAGCACTTGCCAGAGTATTTTCAGTGTTTCAATATTAATAAAGAGCAAAGAGGAAAATGTTGGGTAAGAGAAAATAGAGACCAAAAATCTAGATCTGCTCCCCTCCCCAAAAAAGATAAGCAAGAGAAAACAAAAAAGGGGCAATTTAGGATAGAAAAAAAAAACCCTCAAAGGACTTCAATATATTCATCAAAATAAGACAAGATATTGTATTAGGAATGCAAGAATTATCTTGTAGAAGGTTTAGCTAAACTTAGAAATAAAGGGCTTAAGGCAAGGTTTAGATGGGAGCTGAGCAGTATTCTTTTTTAAACAATAACAATGGAAAAGTGTTGTACATTAGAAGTAGAAGAACAGAAGGAATTGAAAGTTTAGGGTTCGAGTTTCAACATCAGCATTAAAGGCTTCAGGAAAAAAGAGAGAAAAATGGAAAGGGCAGCTAGGTGGGCTATTAGCACAATGCTTGCAGTACACTTCCTAGATATAAGATAGAAACTTCCAGACCTCAGTGGGCTCCCCAGAACTACACATAGAAAGAGAACTGAAGCTGGAACACTGGAACAAAGAGAAGATCTTAAAACCTTCCAGAGAGAAGAAAAATACATAGTCAAATAATTGACCAGAAATCAGAATTTTATTTTTTTGCTCTTAAGGGCAGGCTGGAAAAGGCATAGAACTATTGAGGAGCACCTTTAATATTTCAAAGGAAAATTGTTTTTAACTTAGCATTTCACATACAGCCTAGCTGATAGTTTCTGTAAGGGTACAGTGAAGATGTATGAAGACATTCAGTGCCTCAACGATATGCCTGCCGGAAATCTTAACTAAAGAACCCAGTGGAAGGAGATGGTCCTCTCTAAACAGAGAGTAACTTGAGAGAGGAGAGAGTATTGAAAGAAACATGTCTAGCTGGAAAGAGGCAGTGGGTGCCCCAGGGGAAGAGCCAAGGGTGACCCAGGATCAGAGCTGGGAGCAAGCTCAGAGGGCGTGCAGGCATCGGTAAGGCGACAGTGCTGTTAGACACGAGCGCTGGAATAGGTCGAGGGAAGATTTACATATGGCAGAGAGTCTAGGGAAAAGTCAGCTTTATTTTATTTTATTTTATTTATTTGTTTGTTTATATTTATATTTTAGGGAAGGATGCACAGGGCGTTCAGGCTCTCACTACTTGACCTGACTCATAGTGATCCACCAGTTTGTGGCCTCCCATGAGCTGGGATTACAGGCGCGCACCACCACACCCAGTCTCATTGGCCTTGTCAGTGGACCCTGGGGGCGGGGTCAAAAGCAGGCCCCGGTGTCAAAGCTCCAGTCCCTGAATCTGCTTGCGAACACTTTAATCTGCTGGGCTATTTGGCCAGCCCTGCAAAGTTAGTTTTAAATTATCAGCAAACTAAACAGGGAGAAAGGACGGGAACTGACTCCAGGAAAAACAGAAGGAAGAGTCTTTTTGTGAAGAGTCTTTTTGTAACAAAAGATAAAAGTTGAGCATTGATCTAACCAAAAATTGTGATATGTCTAACTCTGTGTGGAGAGTAGAGAAGTGCGAGTATGAAAGTAGGGATGTGTGTGTGTGCGCACAGGTTGGATGGCTGTGGACGGCACTTACTCTCAAATGCAAGTCAATATATAATGATGGTCGAAAATTACTAGTAAAAGTGAAATTTACCTATCCTTTGAAGATAACAAAATACTAAAAGTAAAGGTAAATGCATCGAAGACCTTGTTCTGGAAATTAAAGCCTGGAAGGTTTTTCATAACATTCTCTAGGACCTCTGGTTCCAAAAGTTGGTGATGAAAGATGGGTAAAAATAAATGTCAAATGAAGACAAAACCAAAGAAGCACTTTTACTTTTTTTTGCATGAACTCTTAAAAACAAAACGTGTTGGTTTTAGTATTACTTGCTATTTTTACATAGTGTTTAAACTCACAGGTTCTGGGGCTGGGTTTGATGGGCTTATGTCCTGTTGCTCACTTAGTGGCCTCGGTACTGAGCAAAATGTCATTATTTGGTCAAGGCACCGCCATGTGAGCTGGTTAGTTTCTATGTCACAGAGGTGCTGTGAGTGAGACATGCGCACATCAGTCAGCATCATCTATCACAGCTTTTACTGATCTAATCAAAGCGGTAAACGTAATGAAAGCTAGATAGAATGGCTGCGCAATATAGAAAAAAATAGGGCTGCTTCCCTTACTTTGTTCCAAAGACAGCCTTGCTTTTCAAAGGAAATAGGGCAGCAGTCTTGGGTATTCCTTTTGTAAGTTTTTTTTTTTTTTTTTTTTTTTTTTTTTTTTTTTTTTTTTTTTTTTTTTTTTTAATATCCTTTTAGAAAGCATGCTTTAAACTATTTTGGAGATTCCTATGAATGCATAACTCAGTCTGGGAATAAACTCATTTTATAGCTCATGTAAGTAAACGGGAATACTGATCTGAACTACACAGCGAGAGCGACCTAGCATTGAACTGCTGTAAATCACCGTCCAACCCTCCCCTGTGCGTCTCCTCCTGCAGAACCGCAGCTCATAAATACCTGCAGCAGTACTTTCGGTTTAAAGTGCTCAGTGTAACTCCAGTCCACAAGGCTGCGCTGCTGCGTGCTCTTTATGTCCTCTAAATTTGCTTCCACTATCATCTTCTTGGGTTTCTAAAAAATCAGAGAAACATAATTTCAGCTATAATTTGTTTCAGTCCGAAGGAAGCCCTCTCAGACTCTGACAACCAACCAGCGTGCACTCCATCTAATTGGGGAATCTGCATATGTATCCATCCATATGGCAACATTTTAAGAGAGTCGCTGCCAGAAAGAGTATGCCTTTGACTTTTTTTTTTTTTTTTATGGGCAACATAATCTAAATATTTTTATTGTTAGGTTATACTCTTCAGAGTCCTGCTAGCAATTACGGGCAGGTTTTCTGAACTCACTTCAAGACGGCATTAGTGCTCCATGGCGGGATGGTCAGCAGGTGTTTGTGAGGTTGCCAAGCCGCACTGTCTACAGAGGAGCACAGAGCCGGGAAGTTTTGTTTAAGTTGGCTGGGAAGATTAACCCCTTTCTCTCCAGCTGGTCTAGGAAGATCTGAGTGCCCTCTACTCTAGCGCCAGCGTTTTTCTTTTAAGTGTCTCTCCTGAGTGCTCTTCCCCCTCCTCTCTCTGCCTCTTTTGAAGGTTTCTCAATCTGGGTCACAGTTTTCTCAGATCATCTGACTCATCATCTACACTTTTAAGCAAATAATTCCTTACCTTTTCGGGAGAGCCAGCCTTTGTGATTGCTTTATCTTTGATCTCATTGTTCGTGGTTGGATCTGTAAATCAAAGACACCAACATGCAGTTGTGTTAGGGCTTTGTTCCGGCTTTTGGTCAATGCTGGGCCCGTTCACTGCCCAGATGATCTATGTTTCTGTGCTGAAAGGGTAATTCCTGGAAGGCATGTTTCATGCCTTCAAAAAAGGTGTTTGTGTCAATAACTCTAAATTCGTACCGATCTAGGCAAGTTATACTTAACTCTTTGAAAAGAACTCAGCTTCTTATCTGATGCACACTAAATCATATCAGAGATTCTGCTTTCAGGCTCTACCTTACTCTGGTTTTGCAAAGTACATTTTCTTTTGCAGATTGAAAGTATTTACTGATTAAACTAAACAAATGGCTCGGTGTACATGGTTCATTTTGTGCCGGTGACCATCATGGAGCCTTTTCTGTGGGTCTTCCTGGTGGGTGACAGACCAGGGCAGGGACAGGGAAGGGAAACAACTGAATAAGTGCACCATGTACTACAGAATGATGCTATTTCACCCTTCTACAGAGCTCTTTTTCTATTCATCGTCCACTCGTTAATTACAAACTATTTAATGAGCACTTGAAGATTTACAGGTGGAATCTGACAAGAGTTATCTAAGTGAATAAACCCGCTGAACCTCTATATAGCACTGTGCGATGGCACAGTATGAGTCATGCAGGTCGTCCTTCCTTGTGGCCCGAGAGTGCGTCTATGTGGTGATTGGGGTTGTAATTTCATTGGCTGAGCAGCACACAGCCATCTGAATGGACCGCAAGGGAATAGATTCATGCTGTTCCTTCCTGTATCACGCAAAAGATGCTGTATGTTTTGGAAACACACCTTAATAATGCTGATGAGTGGCACTCAGGTGACTTCTTACCATTAAAGCAACTGGAAATTGGATCCTCTGAAGTAGTTTACAAAGTGGCTGCAGTCTTACTGCTCAAATGTGCCTCAATCTCACCCCTGGGTCTGCCCACTTCAGGCAGGTTGCCTAATAGTGCTGTGTCTTTGGGATTTCATACTTTTGCCTTCTCTGTTGTGCTTTACTTTTTGATACTTACCTGTTACCCTTGAGGCACCTTTGCTGCCTCTTACTCTGCTTTATGTTGAGCCATAGCATTTAGCAGTGCCTGATCTTATATTTCAAAAGGTCACAATAGCACCATTTATTGGAGAAGGGAGAGAAAGCAAGCTTATTTGTTTATGGTTTTATCTGTTTTATTTTGTTTTCCTCACTTCACCGTGTGAGTACCAGCATCTTGCAGGAATTGAATAAACCATTTTTGTTTTGGTTGAAGGGAAGAAATCTACAGACTGTATTGGAACTAGAAATATACATTGAGCAAGAGCGTCAGAGAGAAAGAGAGAGAGAAGTGAAAGAGAGAGGACATGAAGATGAACCTATGTAATTAAGGCTTGGTATAAGGTAAGGACAAGATTTAACTTTTTCATTCTGTGGCAAAAGGGACCATATGTGAACTTTCAGAGATGATCAAACCATTTATGAGTACTTGATGATGCCTGCCAAGGATAGGCCAAGGTTTTCCTTCTTACGGAAACACAGTTATTTACATTTTTCCCTACTGGCTCCATCTTGACTTGGGATGGTGAGGGTGACAGCGCAATGTTCCATGTTGACTGAGAGGAAAACTATAATGCCAATGTTAGTTTGATATTTGTGAGTATATCCATTCAAGAGAACATTCAGGCCCACTATAGCTCTAAATAGACCATGGTGTCCCTTGTGTCCTTGAAGTAACTGATATGAAACCTGTGGGATAAAAATTATTCTATTCTGTGGTCTGCCAGATTTCCTGGAGATCTGATATCCCCTCCTGTGTCTAAGAATCTGGCAGAAAACGTCTCCAGTTTAGAAAATATGTTCTAAAAATGACACATCTGTTATTTTGTCAAATGAAAGGACATCCTAATACTAATCTGAACTCTTAACAGAAGACTAAAAATCACTTTTTTCTTTCTGTCTGATTTGTGCTTTCAACCACATAATCCTTTGACAGTGTGATTCAGTAGTTTTTGACACATCTGGAAGTGGATGCTTTCCCATCTCTTTGAAAAACAGCTTTCCTAATCTGTTTTACTTTAGAGATAACAAGATCCCTCTGCAAAACAGTTACTTTATTAAAAAAACACCCAACAAGCATAAAGGGCACATAGAAACCTACACCCTCATGGTCATCAACTCGCAGGTTTTTCATAAATATCCGATAGGCCCTGTCAAGTTCAAAAACAGTCTCAGATGGAAATCCAGTGCTTGGCTAAGCAAAGCACAAATGTTAAGTCCTTCATGTCCAGGAACAGTCATATAAATATATGTGATGGTAAAATGGCTACACAGGAAATACATGAATGATTTGTTCTGGGTTTAAAGAGAATTAAAGTGGCTGCTTTTGAAGTTAGAGTTAGCAAAAACATGTAGGACCAACAATAACAAAGCCCTCAGACACAGAACAGTCACAGGGAAACAAGAAGGCCGGGTTCTGAACCTGTAGACCGATACAATGGCATTATTCAGCTCAGAGGATTTAGAATCTAGGATATAAATATGAAGATGTAGGATCCAGGATCCAGAACATCGATTTATGTTATTTGACCACCAGGTGGCAAAAGTTGCTTGAAGAAAGGTCCATACCAGTGATTTAAAGAAAAACAAAACAGAATGAAACAAAACAATAGAAAGGGTCCTGAGGCCTTACCTTTCTCCTGGATGCTTATTTACTCAATGGCACGCCTTTGCATATGTCTGTACTCCCACAGGATGTACTGGTACTTTTTGTAAACAAATCAGATTAATTTTATTTTGTTTAATTTAGGGTGGGATGAGTGAGGCTAAGAGTTAAGTGTACCCTGGGAAGAGAAATATGGAATCTACTCTGTTAGGAAGAGACAGAAGGCCACAAAATTAGTATTATGGTTTATGTCTAGTTGTCCCCCCAAAGCCTCATGGAGTCACTGGGTGGGGACTTCTAGAGTTTGAGACTTGATCCATGATCCCTGGGATTATGGGTTTTAGTACTGATGGGATTATGGGTGGAAGTACTTCTGGGATTATGGGTGTAGCCTAGGGCGGGAGCTAAGGCGGAGAGCCTGAATGTAATATAAAGAGAGACAGAGAGACAGACTGGAGCTCAAGCTGTTGCTGTTGCTCTGCTGCCGTGTTGGTTGGCTACCTCTGCCACCATTTTGCTGCTGTTCCGCCGCCATGAACTGGATGCTCTCTGCTCTGTTCCACTCAGCCTTGGGCCAGCCGAATATGGACTGAAACCTCTACGAACTGTGAGCTAAATAAACCTTTCCTTCCTTCATTTTGAGTGTCGCGTATTTGTCCCAGCAACGAGCAAAAAGTAACTAAAACAATTAGGAAAAGAATTATCCTAAATAATAAATAAGGGCTAAGAAAAGAACTGTGAATAGGGCCAAATCATTGGGTGTATCAGGATGCAGCTCTGCAACTGCAGCAGCCACAAAACATGATGGGAGTAGGAAGTCTTGTCCGGATCTCCTACCACTTCTGGCTGAACTTGTCATGCAGCCTGTCTTGGTCTCGGTTTCCTCATCTGCAGAATTGAGATAATAACCTCTTCCCTATAGGTTTGATCTTAATAAGAAGTAGTGATTAGTGTACATAAAATACTTTGGCATAATGTTTTAAATAGAGTAGGGCAATTATTAAATCAATGCTATTTTTTCTTCTTTGGGTCTCACTCATTTATTGATTCTTTCGGGGGCAGGCGGCTGTTTCCTAGCTATTCCATTGGTTACCACTTCTCATTGAAATTCAAGTGATTGGCTTATGGATAGTGGGTATTCACTTGCATCTTACTACTTAAGTGATGCTTACAACTTACTTTTTGAAGTCCTTTTTAAAATTCTGAAAAGAAACACATATACAACAACAATGTTTGATATAACATAATTATAAATAAAAATATCAGCATTTTGTGCAACTTTTTATGTGCAATTCTGCCACAATTGCCTCAGCAATAAGGAGCTCAATAAATGTTCTTGTTAAGCTTTGATATAATTCTGACATTTATTGTGGATTGTTTTGCAGCAAAGGGAAATATTTTGAGGAGGCTCAGTGGCAACGTATCTTTTACCATAATAATTCATTTAATCTAAATATTTGCTGTGGTGTTTAATCACATATGTGTTTGGATAGAGCACAGAATGAGTAAACAGAGGAGAAAGGCTGGCAGTGCCCAAGTGCTTGAATTGTGTTTTGCAAGTAGTAGCAAGCCATTGAAAGATATCAGTAAGAAAGGAAAGAGCTACATTTCAGGGGATTAATCCGGCAGATCAGGGTAAGGCATTTTAATACAAATTTAGCCTAAGCTGCATCTCTACTTCCATACTGCCTACTGTCACACTATTTAAAATGCTGTCCTCTAGAATAAAAGTAATTCTTGGGATAAAAGAGGGAGAGGAAAGGAGGGCTGGTACACTGAGCACTGGTTTTGTACTGAGCTCTACACTAGGCATCTCATCGTGTGCCACACTCTGGAAGGCTGAGGCAGGAGGACTGAAATTTCCAGCTGAACCTGGGAAACAGTAGAACAATGTCACAAGATTAAAAAATAAAATGAAGGGCTGAGGATGTGGCTTAGTGGGAAGGTCTTGAGCTCAATGTCCAGCACACACACACACACACACACACACACACACACACACACACACACAGAGGCATGCAAAAATACAAGTCTTAGTGTACAGTCATGATAACCCTATGGACTATTATGATGAAAGCTTTCATGATGTCCACCACACTACATTTTCTAAAAAGAGTAGACTGAAAGACACAGGATGTTTTGGAAAAACCAGGGCTGAATAAGGAAGATTCACTGAATAATAGTGCTTGGTAAAATGTTTAAATAACTAAATAAGTTAGATGTTACATTTATTTCTCATTAAAATGAACAGATCTAAGTTTAACACATCTTGAAACTTCTTTCTCTTGTGCATGCATTTTACGAGAGTCTCCAAACATACCTTTACTTCTCAAAGGCTTGGGTTGGGGTTGAGTCTGCACACTGCCTTCCTTTTCTAAGAGCTCTCTGTTATCAGAGTCTAAGCGTCTCATGCTGCCTGAGTCATAATGCTCCATATCAGCAGCCTCCGGCAGATTGCAGCTTGAAGCACCTTCTTTGCTTTCGTTATCTTGCACAGATGCTGACCAGTTTGGATCCACATATATAGTTCTGTCTTTGAGTTGAGTCTCTAGCCAGAATAAAGAATATTCACTGGATATGATATGGGAACAATTAGCAATCATAAAACATAAGAATATCTTTCATTCCTTCCACGCAGTGTACCTATTTTCTCTCTGATCTCTGGGTTGCTCATTTTCAGGATGTACTGCTGCCTGATCTGTTTAGCGAATCGGGCAGGGTTGTCCCATGGTATATAGAACTCCTCAGCGTCTGTTCCAGACATCATTCCAGAAGGCTTTAGTTTCCCAGCTTGGTTCACTGTGGAGAGCTCCAGGCTCTCAAAAGTAAACAGTTTGAAGGCTCGTTCTACTTCATTCCAGCTCAAGTGTTCTGCAAGAAGAGAGGACCCATGTCTGAAAATGCCCTTGTGTTGGTTCATGATACAGGCTGGCTGAGGGGAAGCCAAGAAGTCTGTGCCCTAGGATGGCAAGGGAATTGTACCATGATGCTGATAGCCTGTTTTGAGTGTGGCCTTCCTAGATCTGTAACAGATATCAAAGGCACCTGATAATAAGAAAACTACATGGCCAAGATATGGTTGATCAAACTAATGCTTCCAAACTGCTTCATAGCTTAATGAATATTAGATATATATGTTTATTGACTCAGACTTTTTAGAGAATCATATTGGTTGTCTATGTTTAAAACTTACTTTAAGAAAAGGGACCCTTTGCTGGTATTATAAATTAAGCCTGAGAAATTGTGCAAATATGCCTAACATAGGGTGTAATATTCAGTAGGTTTTCTTGTTCATTCAGGTTTGGGAATAATCCCCCACCATCTGAACTGCTACTTTTTATAACTACTTTAAAGTTACCAGCTTTCCTTTGGCTCTCTGCAGTTGTATATTTATTGTTTTATAGCACAAGTTTACCCCATCACTCATGGCTCATTCTCTGAATAAGGATTAGTTTTTGTCGCAGGTTCCAAGGATTAAAAGAACAACAGAATTTTGTTCTTACATTTTTAAAATTTAAGATAAGGGGGTAAGAGGTAGGGATTAAAGAACAAATGCAGGGGCCAGCAAGATAGCTTGGCAGTCTAAAGCACTTGCTTAGGCAAACTTAGGCAAATGTAGGGACCATAGTTTGATCCCTGGCACCACATGATGCCCCCAGGGTGGGCCAAGGTAGCCATAAAAATTAAATAAATAAGTACATAAATAAACTCAGGGTGGGACAGCAAGACAGGGACGAAGCTTGGGATGGGGTCCTGCAGTTCCCAGGCATCACTGTGTGTATTCATGGGTGCTCTCTGGCACCCACTATGGTATTATTTGTGTGGGTACTGTGTGTGTGTGTGTGTGTGTGTGTGTGTGTGTGTGTGTGTACCTCTCATCCTTGATGTCTTAGTGACTGTGATTCTGCCAAAACCACCATCCCTTGTGTAGTTGTGTGGTCATGGGTTACACAGGGGTACAACACATGCCTTGGTGCACCCTCCACCTTGACCCATTCACTTAGCTATAGTAAAGAGAACTGAGTGTGAAAACAACCCTAAGTAAATATAGTAATCAATGAAGAAAAATAAAATTATTGGGATAGATTGCTAATTCAGACATTGCCTTCTCTTTCTGTCCAACAGATGAGGAGAGGAGCAGGGGTCATTTTGGAAATCACAGGGGTGACTCAGAAGAGAGGCAAGGGAGGGGTACAGAAGTACTGAATAGAGGAGAATTTGTCTGTTATGTCACATAAATTTCTGAGTGCTTACTAGCTGTCAGTGACTACTAATCGAGGAGCTTCAGGGAATATCCTTTGATGTGGGGAGAAATAGATCAGCATATAAGATATTAAAGATGAGAAGAAAAAGAAAATCAACTTACAATGGAGGCAGAGGGGCTTCTGTTTTTTATAAGATGGTCAAAGAAAAATCATCTGAACCATTAAGCACTAATGTGAAAGAAGCACAAGAGCAAGCGAGATGGCTGTTCAGGAGCAAAGCGATTGAGGAGGGGGAGCAGCGAGTGTAAACGCTCTGAGCCAAGGTCAGAGCGTTCAGCCTGGCAGGTCTGTGAGGCCAGGGTGAAAGGAGAAAAAGCCTGACAGGCAAGGAGCTCAAAAAATAAGTGGCAGAGAGTTTAGCTTTTAGTTTGAGCAAAATGCATGGAGTAAGAAGGCGCACGTTCTAACACTTTAGATGGACAATTCTGACTGTTATTTGGATATTTAAAAAAAGTCTGTAGGCAAAAAGCTGGAAGCTACTGAAACAACCTGAGCAGAAAATGATGGGGAACTGGTCCAGGATGGTAGAAAAAGGCAGTGGGGCTGGTTATGGGGCGTGAAGAAAAAAAGGGTGCAGAGGGGATGCCGAGGTTCGATAGAACCTACTTGCTACTTAGTAGGATGCGAGGGTTGTGAAGGGAAAACCATGAGTCCAGGGGTCACAAGGTTGACTTTGGACCTGTGCATAGACAGGTAAGTAAGGGAAAGGAGGTCGGAGAGGCAGGAGGTCAAGGGACTGGGTGGGACCCAGGAGCAGCAATGGAAACAGAATCCTGAGCTGTGGGTGAAACTCAGCTGCGGAGAGAATGGGTCACATCATGGGGTACAGGGCCAGGTGGAGTACTGAAGCATACAAAAAAGGACAGATGTTCTCAGCAATGTGATAAAGTGATGGTTTTGAAAACCGCAAACTTGACATACCCAGCTCTGCCATGCTGCAGCCTGCTCAAGGGCTGATGTGCCAGGGCTCAGAAGTCCTTGACTTTTTCTACCATTGTGCCTACTTAAAAATGGGAAAGGAAATCAAAATAAAATTCTTGGGTAATTTGTATAGAGCTAGAAGTGAGACAGGAAGGAAGAATTTGTACTACCACCCCCTCCCCATCTTTAAAGATCAAATGTTTTCTTGTCAAGTAAAGATGCCATGTGACATAACATTCCGTTTTGTCACTAGAGACACATCTGCCTATTGCCTTAAGTGAGAGATAGAAGTTGCTCAGGAGATGATTGTATCACAGAATCCCAGGGGTCTCTGAGTATTTCTAGATATTCTTGATGATCATTCTTAGCCATGTCTTCAAGAATGTAATACGGTTCTTTTGTCATGAGAAAGGGTTCCTTGAGCTAGTTCCTTCTTAACTAGCACATGAACAGGGAGGAGGCTTTGGATTCATCTTTAGCTCTAGGACTAGGTCACTGAGGGGCCAGAACAGGTGCCCAAAATTGCGGTTGGTGCAGTCAGATTTCTACTGCGGTTTCTGTCCTGCCTACAGTAATGTAGGAAGAAAGGTGATGTGCTAGATATAAAATGGCCAGAATTCTAGTCCTGGTTCTGTTGCTATTGTTCCAACTCTTTAAATTATTTAACTTGCCAGGAACTTCAGGTTTCTTATTCAGACAAAGATTTGGACTAGATGAATTCTGAAGTTCCTTGCAGTTAGAAAATTTTATGATTCCACGGTTCATCTTTACAGAACGTCAAGTTCTGGACATGAATATTATTCTCAGATTTCTATCTCTGGATGGGGTGAAGCGGTAGTTCCCTGATCCAGCTGCCTCTGAGTCCCACTCCTCTGCTTCCTTGGCATCTTCCTGGGCAGGGATGACGCACCAGGTGCTCACATTAAATCCAGTTGATAAACAAAGTCAGACTGTCTAGAAATGAAGAACTATTGAAGGATATAAAGGGAAGAGATGGGAGAAGAATTCCTTAAGACAATAGCCCTTTATGAAGCAAGAGGTGGGACCTAGCTAGGAGTTGTAGTTTTTCTGAAAAAAAAAAACAAAAAAAAACCACTTCATAAAGAGGTAGAAGATGAAGATGGGATGTTTTTTTGTTTGCTGCTGAAGAAAGGAAACAAAGAAATATAGAATGCAGTGACAAGACATTCATAGAAATCAAACTGGCACAAGATAGATTTGCTCTCAAAAAAGTCTCTCTGACCCTCTGTTTTTTCCTCTCTCTCTGATCCCCATTAGCACTTAACCTTTCAACTAGTGAAAAAGCAGCTGATGTCTGACTGGAACACCATTCTACTATGTGGCAAACTATAGTCATTGGATTAGATAAAGAGATAAATGCCAACCCAACATTTTGAACCTCACAAGGATCAGAAATATAATTTCCTACCAGAGAAATCAGGCTGAAAGAGCAGTTCTGCTTTTTACTTTTTTCATGATAGTTATGGTTATATCATCATTCTTAATTTTCTGTTGTACAGTGACAGGGTGATTTGGTGGTTATCCTTGCACTGAATATAATGTTTTCATTTTTTACCTGGTATAGTTAGGCTGATAGGTATCAATATATTTAAAAATCAAATTTAATGTTGCATCTGATCTCTTGATCAAGACTCGGGTAAAGAGAGCAGTTCAGGTTTCCTTTGGACAGCAAAATTCTTTGGGAACTTTTTCTTAAAATCATAGTTGCACCCAGCAAATGCAAAAATGCAAAGAATCTCTGAATCAGGGCAAAGCTGCACTGTTGTGCCTGCTCTTCCAATGACCTAGCTAGTGCTACTGTGGTGTTATTGCGTTTGTGTGGTTCACTGGGGTGATAAAAGAATTGCGGTAGTGAAGCCATAGGTAGAAGGAGGGCACTTTCCTAGGAAAGGGCTATCAATCTTTGGGATTGTTATGCGACAGTAGGATGAAATTATGTCATCTCCAGTATTATCAGTGGGAAAATGTAGGATGAGGATCAGGAGAAGAGGCAGAAAAGAAGGAAAGCACTCCGGTGAAGGAAACACAGTAGAAAGAAAATGAGTGCATCAATTTGTAGTGCGTTAAGTATCTTAACTATAATATCATTGTTAGGGAAAATACTCATTATTCAAGGAAAAAAACTGTAGCCCATCAAAACACCCGCCTTAGCTTCTGACATGTTTCAACAATCACAATACATTTTATGAATGAGAGTGCAATTTAAAGAGGCACATGGGACCATTGAGTAAAATCAATTTAAGTTAAGACAAAGCAGTGTACTCACCACTCGTACAGAAGTGCATGAGCTCATGGATGGCAGCTAAACGTTTTGTGCTGTTGCACGGTGTAGGCAGAGGGAATTGAAGGAGCTCCCACAGTGGCAGCTTGGACTGCATCTCCTGCTCGATTTGAACTGGGTCAAAATTATTTTGGTCCTGACACAAGAGAGCAACATGACAGAAGACATTAAAGTAAGACGTCAAGTGCCTTATGCATATGGAGGAGGCTAAACTCGATACCTTCACTTTCGTTATTTGGGAGCAGGGGAAATCAGTGATAATTGGAGAAGACAAACTTGGTATTTGGCGGAAGGTCAAGAAAGCTAGTTCTCACTTTGCCAGAAGTTCTTGGTGTGCAGAAATGACTGATCCGTCATTTGCTGTGACAAACTGCCCAAGCCTTGTGGAGACTCATCTTTCCCTTTGGAGGCCCTTTTCTAGTCTCCTCTAGTTTCTCATAGCAATAGACATGTAAAGCCAAAGGTATAAGGTTTTAGTGCAAAATGAGTGGCAGTGGTTAGTTGGGTCTCTATTGTTAGGCAAGTGTTCTTCGATGGTCTGATTTCTCCCCTATCCATTTCTGTTTGCTGAGATCATACATTGTACACAGCAACCTGTTTTGCACACTGTGTTTGGTCAGCGTGATCTAGTTTATTGTTAGTGTTCTGAGAGTCTGTCCACTGTGTACTACCAATGCAGGTTCTTACATCAGTTTTCCTTAGGGTGACCTGGTTACCTTTAGTGCATACTTCTTATAGGCATGTGCATCATGATAGTTCAGTAGAAGAGGGCCTTTGGACACTGTTTTGATTTCCCTTTCTTCTTCAGGTAAAAACACTTCACGGAGGTTCTGTTTAAATGGAAATAACATTGATTTGAAGAGAAGATTATATATTTTTTAAAAGCATGACATCTCTTGCTGTCTCCTGCCACCTGACCTGTTTCTCCCTCTCTGAGAGGCAGAGGGAGGGCAGGATGGATACGATGTGAGCCGCGATCCTGTGGTCTAAGCCATCTTCTCTGGGCTGCGGTGCCACCAGACTGGGGGGGACAAGATCTTCTTCAGTTGCCACAACCTGTGGAGAAAAGCAGTTGAGATGACTTGGTATAATGGTCTGCTCTTCACTGATAGCTGCACACTGCCACTGTGCTGAGCAAGCAGGTTGTTCCTGCCATGATTCTAGTGACTACCCTTGGTGGCAGGAAGAATCAAAGATGATGATGACCAAAGGGAAAGTGCTTGCAGTGCAGTACATATAACTCCTATTTGTAGTAAAACAGACAACACAAGATAAAAATGGTACATAATAAGGTTTACTGTGGGAAAAGACAGAATGACAATTTAATTATTTTTTTAAGAGTACAAGAGATAGTACTCATACACCGTTGGATTAAAACAAGTTTATTAACTACATATGACAGCTTTATATGTCCTGTTATTTAAGCCTCACAACAATTTTTGGGTAGATAATATTTTCCATTTTTAGAGTAAAAAAAGCTAAGGTGAGTGAAATTATATGACTGGTTCAATTCTAAGGCTACTAAGTTGATGAAGTGGGTTCAGGCTTATCCCTATTTTTTTTTTTTAAGAAAAGAAACATTGTTAAAACAAGGAGTCCATAAATTTTTTATGTGAAGAAAATTAAGTCTTAAAAGATTAAGTGCCTTGTTTGATTGTACATGTTACGCAAGGAAATAAGGTTGAAATATAGTCAAAATAGGTGCCTAATTGAAAGGCTTTCCCTTTATCATAAGTCTTAAAAATTCTCCTCCTGATTTTGTGTCACTCAACTGAGTTTCTAAATATTAGAAGTAACTACACTGTGGACTAGATGCTCCATTGTACAAGGACTGCCCCATGTGCTGCCAGGACAGTAGCATCCTTGGCCTCTGTGTGTTTGATGCCAGCAGTACCCTTCTGGTGTGGCAGCCAGTCTCTAGATATTGCCAAATGTTCCATGGAAGGAAAAGGAATTCCTGGTGAGAGCCATTAAGACAGAAAGACCAAATGGTCCCATATTCTTCATTTATTTTTTTTTTTTTATAAACACCCTACTTCCAAAAGTTCCACTCATTTACACTTTGTGTTATCTACCCACCTGTGGGTCTACTTCTGTCACTGAAGACTAGCAAAAGTTGTTTCATCTCTGAGATGCTAACTCTACTATCCCATCCCGTGAATGCCATCTCATTGGCCCTGTACTTTAATGTGCCATCCCCTGACTCTTACATCTTTCTTCGTTCTGTGTGTTTCTATCAGGTGTGTTCTATGAGGCACACACGTAGCTCACCAGCTGTCCTCTGTGGTCTCTGAAGCACAGCACATGATTAGTAATATTTGCTGCTGAGTTGTGTTGAATAAGATGAGAAAGACTGTGGTGAGTAAAATATTACAAACTCTGTAGTACTCTTGAGCTCTGAGTCATAATAAAACCTTTCTTTCAAAACTCTTATGGAGTAATTAAAGGCCAATATTAATGTGACTGGCTAGCTGTCTACTTTAGGCTTCTTACTAGCAATATTGGAAGGAAGAGAAGTGAATAATGCTATCACACACAATACTTTCCCACACATTGAGACTAGGGTTAAAAGTCATTCTGCTAGTTAGTACTTAAAGAAGATAGTTAACTTCCTTATGCCTCAATTTTCTTTTCTGGAAATTAGAGGATAAAAATAGTTCTCATTGAACAGGATTGTTTTGAAGATTAAACGACAGAATCTATTGAAAGTACGTAGACTAGTTGGTCCCTGGTGTCTGTAAGGGCCTTTCATATACTAGTAGTATGAACAATAAATTCTTTTCAAAAATACATGGAACATTCACAAGAATTGACCTTGTGCATGAGGTCATGCAGGAAGACTGAGGGAATTTTAACTTAACAGTGTTGACTGACTCTAGATGCAATAAAATTAGAACTCAGCAATGCACAATAGAAATTAATTCACGGGTAAAATAAATGAACAGAATTCAGAATTCTACACTGAAAGCACTAGGATGAGCCAAACAAATATTTCAAAGGAAATATACACTTTAAGTGAACCAAATAAGCAAATGAAGTATACTTTTAATTAAAACGAAATGCAAAAACCCCCCAAAGAGAGTAGAAAGAAGGTAATATTAATGATAAATAAGTAAATTAATAAAAAATTATACAGCTGGTAAATGAAACAAAGTGTTTCTTTGAATACACCAATTTAGGATGCGCTGTTGGCAACCATGACCAAGATAACAGAGGCCATAGATAATCAATGTTAATCACAAGAAGGGCACCGCTGGCCTCCAATTTGCACAGGCAGGCTGGAATGATGAATGCCCCATGGTCGTGGCTTGTGCCCTGACACTTCTTTTGACTTTTACATCTTTTTTGTCTCATTCTTTGGGACATTACCACCCCCTTCCACATCAGGGCTTTGCCTAGGCAATTAGCACATAACCATCATGTACGTGAATAAAGTAAAATAATGTACAAAGCCTTGCCTCATCTTGAGGAACCAAATAAAATGAAAGTACTTATATCAAGAACAGGAATTAGCCTTACAAGTATTAAAAAAACCAAGTAAGTCTCCAAGCACATAAGATAAGGAAAGTGAAAGACTGTTTACCATCCCATCACCTGTCCATGTCCTCTTCCTCTTTGATTAAGAAAACAATAAACAGAGATTTTTTTTTTAAATCTTTTTGAGATAGGGTCTTGCTATGCAGCTGACCTTGAGTAGTCACTTGGTAGCCCAAGCTGGTCTCAAACTCACAACAAACCTCCTGCTTCAGCCTCTTGACTATTGGGATTACCCATGTGTGCCTGGCCTAGAGATATTTTAAATGAGACATCCTACTAAAGCTTTGGAGAATATAAAATAAGATGCTAATCTCTACAAATGATGATATATCCAAGTATTATGAATATAACTTTAAAATAGTGTCAAAAAGAGGCAGCAAAGAGAGGTGAAGAGAACTTCTAAAGGATGCAACCTGGCAAGAAGCTTGAGTCTACTCACCTGTTCTAAAATGCAGTGCAGTATCAGGGGCACAGAAATGAATTCCTCTGGAATTGGATTCAGCAGATCATTATAATATCTCATGTCTACTTCAGATGTGGGGATGAAAGTCACTACAAAACACAGAAAATAATACTGTCCAGTTAAGGCCCAGTCTCCATTTCTTCCCTCAAAATCTCATGCAGGATTGCAAATTATTACAATGCACTAGTAAATGTAGCAGTGGTAGATGGAGGGGCAGCTCAAGGAACATGGAGGGCAGTGGTTATTCCTTAAAGGATCAGCTCATGATGTTGGCCTGTGGCGGCCAATGCCATACGTGCCTGGTGGTGGAACTTGTGGCTCTTCAGCCTGTGGTTTCTTTTTTCCAGATCCTGAAGCAACTTGTGGAGCCTACATAATAATGATGAAAAGAAGCACAACTGAGATTTCCATCTGAAGGGTATTTTCATCAGATGCCGGTATGATTAGATCCCACAGGATTCTGACTATAATTACATTCATACCACAGAACCATTTTCTATTATGAGGATTGAAGGATTTGGGCTTTGTCTATGGGAGGAAGAAGGTTATGTGTGTAGGTGCTGTTCAGCTTTTCTTTCTACCAATGCCTGCTGAGGAATTTCAGGGAAGATGATGCAGTGATGTTTCATGGAGCTCCAGGCTTTTCTCTAGTGCATGACACTGGCAACAGCCTTCCAGTAGCTCTCCATTGCATTGAGGACAAAACCCAACATCCTCAGTAACTCAAAACCAAGAACACTATCAATCTGCCTCTTCCCTGTGCAGCCTTAAGTCATACTGTTGCTCTCCCTTCTGCACAGGCAGGCTGGGAACTGACTTCCTTCCCCATGCTCTTGGCTCGAGTCATAACAATCTCTATGTCTTTGTGTGTCTCTGCCCCTTCTGTGATGATATCATCATGCCTCCTTTCTCCGTCCTATTTTCTATTCATTCAAACTGAACTTTCAACCTATCACTAACCCTGAGAGTATTTTTCTGACTCCTCTCTCTGCACCCTGCTTCTGCCCCATACAGGTGAGCGGCCATGTCCCGTGTGCTTTTGTAGCATTCATTGTGCTGTATTCAAACTGTTGACTAATGTTCTCTAAAAAGGTTCCTCACTGAGGAAGACAGGGCATGGACCTTCACCATTGTGTTGACCTTGCTCAAGCCAAGCACATCAGATATGCTAAACAAATACAGTGGTTATTTTACCACAACCCCCTTGCTTTTTTCTACCTGCTACTCCTTGTACCATAAGCCAACCGATGTTTTACATCCTTCCTTTTGACAGCATTAGATAGTTGAGAAACTTCATGCAGATCTTACCACATAGCACTCTAACAGGGACCTTTTCGTAGTTCCCACCAATATGAGTTTAAGTCCAGTACTCAGTATTATCTCAAGGTAAGTATTCATGCAATACTTTATTGTGTGCCTTCAAAGTGTAAAACCTTAAGCTGTTCAGTGCATCATTTGAGCTCATGCTCACCTCAGAAACTGGTACGGCTTCTAATATAGTTTTCTCATTAACAATCTGTGGGACATTTATAAGCTTCATGCTTTCCAAATAGTGCTGGTGCTGTCTTTTCCAATCCAGGGTGTCATACATCAAGCATGCAATATTTTCAAAAATGTTGGTACCCAACTGAAGCTACAGGTGAGAGAATTAATGACAACCAGTTATTGGTTTTGGAATATTAGAAAGAGATGCTTGATTTGTGTCTCTCTTATCAGCTAAGCTTGTCAAATTTTTATAGGAAAGCACACCTCTGAGTCCCTGAACAACTGAATTCAGCAGTGGTGACCGAATCTTTATCTGTAAACCTTGTTTACTGCTCTTGTTCATCACAATGCAAACTGCTAGTTCCCTTTTCAGGACCATACAGCAGCCTAATATTGAAGAAGGTTAATCAATATTTTAACCAAGTGAAACCTAATCATCAGCTTCCACAGCATGGTCCATATTTTTTATATCTCAATTTGTGAAACGTATGAGGTAACTTAACTTCCTTAGCCAAAGACAGACAACAGATGATTTCTTCCCTGGCTGTGCAGGAGCAAAACAGAGTCACTTGCTGGGCTTCACATTTCAACTGTCCAGCAACACCACAGTACATTCACATTATTTCTTCCTTCTTTCCTTGCCTATCTTTTTCCTTTTGCCTCCACTACATTTACAGAGAGACACTAGGAAGCTCCATTGGACTACTGCTTCTGTGATTACCACAGTTTTTATGGGCTGAGAAGCAGGTATAGATCACTTGCATGTATTACTTGAGCTTTCATTTCTAGAAGTAGGAAAATATTGTGATTTCTGAGACTACTTGAAAAGAAAGGAGTACATAGATGAGCCTTCACACACAGGCTCATCTTACGTCAGAGTGGAAGAGGTTAGGTGAGATGAAAGGGCTGCTTGTGGGGTCCGTGGGTCATGGTCTGCAGAAGCTCAGGGAAGCCACGGCTCTGCACACCACACCACAGCACACCTGCCCACTGGTGTCACGTGCTCACGTTAAGAATGTAGGTTTTTCAGTTAAGCTTCAACCTGGTACTCTTTGCCTAAATACTGGCCTACAAATACACATGTAGGAAAAAGAGCAAATGTTTAGCTTGACTTTGTTAATTTGTTTTAAAGTCAAACAGCAAATGATACACTAAAGGTTATTAATTTATGTCAGCAACCGGGGCTTAACTTGAGATGGTGTAGATTCTTCCATTGAAAGTTAGTGTGTCTTGATGGGCATTCACGTGTTGTAAAGCTTTCATTGATCTAGTGAAATACAGCCTCTTGTTTACAGCCAAAGGTTGCAAGTGCTTTCCATTCATAAAGGAGGAAGGACTCTGAGCTGGCTTGTACTTTTTTTTTTTTTGTCTTTTTTAGACAGGGTCTCGCTATGCAGTTCAGGCTGACCTTGAGCTCACTTTTGTAGCCCAGGCTGGCCTCGAACTTGCACCAATCCTCCTGCCTCATCCTCTCAAGTGCTGGGATTACAGGCGTGAGCCACCACACCCAGCTCTGTACTCTGTTTTTTTTTTTGAGCCAGAGTCTTGCTATGCAGTTCAGGATGGTTTTGACCTTACTTTGTAGTCCAGGCTGGTCTTGAACTTGCAGTGATCCTCCTGTCTCAGCCTCCTGAGTGTGGGGGATTAAAGATGTGCACCACCGAGCCTAATTCTGGCTTTTACTTTGTCCATAGGCCATTTTCAACTTTCTACTCTAGTATATGAATACCAGATATTTGGTCTTTTCTTCCTAGTAGATTTAATTTTTTTTTTTCAGTTTATTAAGTAATCTTGAATTTAAAATGAACTTTGATCCTCATTGTTCAAGTCAACAGCCTTGGAGATTCTCCTTCCACAGTGTCCTCAATGGTGGGTCCTTCATTCATAAACCTGCCTGGGCTCTAACAGGTTGCTACAGTTGGATGTAGACAAAAGCTCTGCAACAAAAGCGATGCTCCTTCTCACTTGCGAATTGGCTGGTGGAATATCAAAAGGAGTCACTGGGCAGTACATCCCGAGCAAATTCTCTAGAGAGCCAAACATCTTCAGATGACAGTTGCCTTCACGGCCAAATAATATGTGGGGCCTGAATCTTCTGGTCCTGAACGTAGGTGTTTTCTATCATACCTTGTGTTTTAACTAAGCCAGGAATACATTTTCAATATAAAATACTTTTTCTCATCTTTAAGCATCATTTAAATTCTTCTGCATTTTGTGAAAACTATTGCGACTGTATCTTTCATTACGATGGATGGTGGATCTAATAAGTAGAAAATCGTGGGCACTGGATACGGAGCAGAATGCTGGGGATGGAGCCAAGTCCACGGAAGTCATGATTGTGCACTGCAGTGTTCACCCCGTGCCCAGCGATGCCTCAGAATGACTCTGTTTGGGGCTGCACACATTTCGTCTTTTCCTGACCATGTAGCAAAGAGTAGGGAAGCTGCACAAAAGGAAGCTCTTGCTAGTTCTCTGAATTCATTACATTTCCCAGCATCTCACTTCCTTTTTCAAATGACTAGGAAACTTAAGCACATGCTTAAGGGATATATGACATCTCAGGCACTCTTCTCTGTCTCTTTGGTTCTAACATTTCCTCTCTGTAAGCTCCTCTTCAGCAGGGGCCAGTAAATGTTTTCTGGAAATGTCTGCTCATTGTTGGGTCAGGGTCAAGTAATCTGATAAAGACAGAGTATGTTGGCCAAGTACATTAAAAACTTAAGATTTTGGCAAAAAAAGATAAAGAGGTTAAAAAGACAATAAGACAATGCTTTCATCCTTCAGTTCATGAGTGTGATGACTGGGCGTTCATGCTTTATGCATGAGATGTGCCTCTTTCAAACCTTGTTACTATGTGGGCACAATAACCATCTGATGTGAAAAAAGACAATTTTTTTTTTTTGTATTTTAGGGAAGGATCTACAGGGTGTTCAGGGTCAGATTGAATTCATAGTGATCCACCTATTTAGCTTTCCCAAGAACTGGGATTACAGGTACACGCTACTACAACCAGTCCCAATTGTCATCTCAGCACCCATCTCCACCCTGGGGATTGAACCCTGGGCTCCTGCATCTGCTTGCAGGTGCTTTAATCCACTGAGCCATTTGGCCAGCCCTTAGACAATGCTTGAATTGAGAGAGAGAGAGAGAGAGAGAGAGAGAGAGAGAGAGAAAGAAGCTGAGAGAAACAGAGATTCCAAGAGAGATATGGACCAAATATAACATTTTACACAGTCTATGTATTGAGATTCTAATGCTGGTTCAACATTTTTGCAGCATGAAACAGAGCTATAAGTTACTGAATAAAAGCATTACTGTTATTTGTTTATTATTAATTTTTAAAATGTATTTGTTTGTTGTAGGGTCTCACTATGCAGCCCAACTCCTGATGATCCTCCTGCTTTCAGCCTCCCCAGCACTGGTATTACAGGTGTGTGCCACCATGCCCAGACTCTGGCCTGCTCAGCCCACCCTAGGGGCAGGTCTGGCATAGCATGTGGTACTGGGGATCAAACCCTGATCCCTGAGCTTGCCTACACTTGCCTAAGAAGGCACTTTAGTCTGCTGAGCTATCTTGCTGGCCCCACATCACTGTTATGTGATCTTCTGCTGTATCTTATTCTTTACCATTAATTCATATAATAAGAACCACAGCATCGGACCATAACCACCACTGGGCTTTGTAGTCAGTATTCAGTAAGTATCTTCAGCCCAAATGGACGGGGCGGACCAGAGCATCACTTGTTGGAACTCGGCACTCCCACCCACGAGTGCACTGACCAGTAGTCCGCTGTCTGACCAGTCTGGTGGAAAATCAGCTTCTTTGACCATGTATTCAAATCGAGCAACGTCAAAGAGATTTGTTTCTGGTTTCTCATTATTCAGTATTGGGTCCAAGTATTTCCAGAAAATTTCAAGTTCTTTTCTGGCATTTTCTTTCTTCAAGTTTTCAGCTTCTTTATCTAATAATAGAAATATGCTTTACTATGAAATGAGAGCATTGCATTTCTTTCTATTTTATCCAGGCATAGTAAGTCACATGAAGAAGGAGAAATGTTTGTATAGTAATAGAAAAACACAGACAACCAATATAATCATTATGCATTGGAAACAAATACTAAGAAAATAAAATATTTATTTGAAAAGGTTTTAAAACTGAACAATGCAATTATGAAGTCAAAAGATGTCCTTTCTTTTCTCTTTCTTTCTTTCTTTCTTTCTTTCTTTCTTTCTTTCTTTCTTTCTTATGGCTAGCTCAGCCTGCCCTGGGGCCAGGGCTGGTGCAGCATGTGGTGCTGGGGATTGAACCATGGTTCCTGTGGCTGCCTAAGCTTTCCTAAGCAGGTGTTTAGACCACCGAGCCATCCTGCCAGCCAAAAGATGTTTCTTCTAAGAGTGATATTAAATGCGAATTTATCCTACCATTTCATTTTACTGTTGAGATCCACAATGATTATAGAGAGCCTACACATTTTGGAAGCTAAATATATTCAAGATTTTCTATCACTCTTAGCTTGTGTCTACGTAAGACCAGCTTTTCAGTGAAATAACTTTTGGACTATATTTGTGCCTACTTGTAACTCATCAAATATATTCTTTATTTACTTCTTCAAAGGTTAAAATCATTATTGATCAATGACTTAAGCTTCAGTTACGTTTTGGTCACATTAAAATAGTACTGCCTTCCCTGGGCATTTGCACTATGATGGTAAAATAATGAGAATTACATATTTATACTTAAGAATTAATTCTTACTATATCTAGAACTAAATAGTATGTTATAATACTCAGGTATCATTCTTTAAAAGGCTATTTTGTATTAATTTATTTGTACATTACATATTTTTATAGAGACTATTTTTGATAGTTATGCCACAGTTAGTCATTAGCTTCTCTAGTAAATTAGATGCCAGGCATAAGCTTGGCAGCCCAGGTACTGCCTGGCAAGCATAAGGTACTGAATTCAACTCATGGTACCTATCATCCCTCCAAAAGAAGCCTAGTAAATTATTTAATATAACTATTCTTTAAGATACTCAGAAAAAGTCTGAGTCTCAATTCTTTTATCTAACAATTTCCTCTACTGTCAATTATTTGTAGAAAAAATGGAAATGATAAAGCGTCTTTGTTAGGTTTATTGTGACAGCTAAACGAGTCAAAGTGTCTAAAGCTCTTAGCTATGAGTGAGGTCCCAAGACACAGGCCTCATAAATAGTATCCATTATTATTATCAAGAATAGGGGCATCTTTTTTTAATAGATAAGTTTATTGGTACATTTTAGGTTTGCATAATGATCACGTTCATTACAGGGAATTTATACCTATACGTGATTTAACCTGATTCTTTGTTCCCTCCATCCTCAGAGGTAGTTCTTTCTAAATTTGAACAGTGCTTGGAAAAAATGTAGTGTTACAGAAATGGGGATGTAGCCATGCAAATTACAATATTTTGCAAATATTGCTAATGAATAACAAGGCAGTGTAGGAGGGAGGAAGAGCTGAGGCTTCTGAAAGTAGGTGTACACTGAACCGCCTCTGTTCCTTAACAGCAGTGGCTTTCTGCTTCTTTGCTACAGAGAAAGCCCAGCACACTTCCCTGAGATAAAAACTCCCAGGGCGCCACATGACTGAATGGTAATGTGATTGGGATTTTATTTGACAAGTTCCTAGTCTCCAGCCAGGAAGATAGAGCATCTCTCAAATTTATCACAATAAGCCAGTAACAAGCAGGGAAAGACCCCTGGGCTATGATCTCACTTGGGTGGTTGGTAACTTTCTTTGAGCAACAATCTATTCAGCTTTGGGTATGAGGAGTTTGGAATCAAAGTTCCTGAGAAACGTAGTTGGACAACCCAGTCTTCTGACCCTCAGTCCATATTTTCTATGGCTACACAGGAGTACAAATGCAGAGTATGATTTTAATTTGCAGACTTTATGACTCTGGGCTGATGCAAGCAGAATAAATAGCAAATCAAAGTCTTGAAAGCCTTTAGTAATGTGTGTAGTACATGACTGCATTATTTTTTAAAGATTTTTTTTATTTATTTCTCTTAAACCTCATTTATCTGTTTGTGTTATGGCTGGGTCAGCCTGCCCTGAGGTGGGGTGCACAGCATGTGGTGCCAGGGATCGAGGAGCGGTCGCAGCGCTGGCCCTAAGTTTCCTCCGCAGGCGCTTTAGACCACTGAGCCATCTCGCTGGCCCACATGACACAGTGGATTCTACTTGCACTTGGAGGGCTGTGGGCAATACTGAAGGACTCAGTAAGCTGTGTAACAGGCTGCCTACCTTCTGGTTGGAGAGAAGCTTCTTTTTGCTGGCTAACTGCAGCCAGGTGTGTATGCATTGGGCCGTAGTTCTCTGAAGATATTTTAATCACGCTGGTGATGGGCATGCCAAGCTCCGTCATAATGGCTAATAGCTGAGGATTGTTGAAGCCCACAACAATAATGTAATGCTGGGCCCCATCGTCTGGCTCATCATCTATTCAGTACACCATAAAGAAGAAGAGTCATAAGTGCAGAGGGGAACAGGTTGGCCTCAGTCAGCTCAATAGCTATGTACATTAAGCCTGTGTTTAGAATCCCTCTGGCTTGCCAAAAATGGGGCAGTTGGCTGGAATACAGTCCTGTTGACTGTTTTTCATTATTGTGTGTGCAGTGAGGAGACCTCAGCTATTTTACAAAATATTAAATCACTTTTGCAAATCAGGAGTAATAGGAGAACAAATATATGTGGGGCTCTGGTCATGGAAAATATGTGCTTCAGTTTTTGTCAGAGTTTGGCCTATGACTATTTTTGGTTCTAATCTCTTTTGCACAACATCTGGCTTTACTCCTGAGTTACAAGTAGCTACAGCTTTGTGGTGTTTACAAGAGAAGGAAATATTGAATATATGAAAGTATTACATGTACTTATGTCAGTAGGTGTGAACTGATTACTTGTTATATAACAAGTATGCATTTGCTGCATTCCAATTTTAAAATACAGATTGTATATTTTCCTGGAAAATTTCCCCTCCTTATGCTATTTCATGAAAACATGAGTTTATCTTAGAATAAGATGTTCTGTAGTATGAGATTCATTGTTATACCTTAATACTGATACTGCACAGCACATGAAAACATTATCTTTTCTAACAGATCATTAAGATCAACTTACAAATAATATAATAGAGAGGCAACCTTTAATGTTCAAGGTGGTTCTTTCTTCTATGAAAACAAATCAGCACTGATATTGCCAAGGGAATTTATCATATTATAATGTGTTAAGTCCAGCAAATTTGGAGCAGAGAGACATGACAGGCACCAAGCGCAAGGACAGGAGAGCTCACGGCTCACTTATTTATTTATTTATTTATTTATTTATTTATTTATGGCTCAGCCTGCCTTGGGGGTGGGGCTGGTGCAGGATGTGGTGCCCAGGATCGAACTGCAGTCCCTGCTGTTGCCTAACCTTTCATAAGCAGGAGCTTTAGACTGCTGAGCTATCTCACCGGCCCTGCCCTTTCATTTAAACATGATCTAAAATTGCTAAAGAATTAAAATCTACTATTTCAAAATAATAAGTAAATATAGTACAGATAGTAGCAGGCAGCTTCATTTGGGTTCAGGTAGGCAATCATGAATTAATAGCTACCTGGGACAAGTCATATTTTTGTCCATCATATAAAACGCAAGAATATACTAGTTGTTCTATTTCAGGCAAAATGATAGTGGGAGAAGTTGCGACCCAGCCAATATGTGATCTTTGCAAGTGTTAAATTAAGTGGTTTCATTTTATTACCATTGTACTCTGCTTATGACAGCAATCGCTTTTTATTTGGCATCATGATCACATCTGACTTCACACTCCCAACAAGACAGTAGGGCTCTTCGGTGGTACAGTCACCTTGCTATGGCCTTCCGTGCTGGTAAATGTGCTTTGTCAATCACATAGTAAATAAATGCGTGTTGAAAACATGAGTGAATTTTGAAGAGCAATAATTTTGTGTTAAAATATTATGGAAAGTAAGTGGCTTATGATTTTATAAAGAATGAAATAACCAGGAAGGATTAGGCATAGTTCTGGAACACTCTCTCAAGTTAGGTTACAGGTCAGAAGCAAAAGTGAAAGGGAACCAATAGCAGCAGGGCCTCACTGACCTATGTAGGACTTCGTGATGACCTCCTCCTCTCCCCTCCGCTTTAGCTCCGTGTTCTTCTTCACTGTCGTGTTGGCCTCAGGCTGATCCTTTCCCTTTCCTTTAGCGCCCTTGGCACTTGGGGATTTCTTCTCTTTGGAAGGTTTTGCTTTTCCTTTATCCATTTCTGCTTTAGATTTCTCTTCTATCATCTAGAAACAAAGAAACATTTCCCCTCTCCAAATCATAGAACAAGCAAACAATTGCTTTGATTCTTTATTTTACTCCATCACTTGTTTCTCTTTTGATTTTCACTCATTCATTTGTTAAACCGAAGGAGTGGAGATGTTAGCCTGAATCTAGACTGTGCTTCAGGCCTGGAGGTGCAGGTGCCAGGAAGGAAGGCGCTGAGACCAAAGCCTTCTGGGAGACAGGTGGGGCTGGAAGATAAGCCTGAGTACATTGTCATGTTAAGAACTCAGATGTCCATTTTCATCTATCCCTGAAGAGCATTTTTCAGAATCTTAAGAGGAATTTGTATTAATCATCCAAAACAGACAAAATAAAAACTAGAAATGAAACAGGAAAATAGTTCCCCCCTAAAATCTTAATAATGTTTCTCACAATTTAATAATGCACTATTTTTAAAGATTAGAACATTCTTTTGAGAACCTTGTACTAATCAATTGTTTTTATTATAGTCCTACTAACTGATGGTTGCTGTTTTATACATCCAAAGATGGAAACTGCAGAAAATCAGGGTTCATACCCACAAGTTCTCCATACACTGCTCTGAGCCATGCTTAGATCATTATGTACTATGTGGAGGCCTAGTATTCCCATCATGTTACCCTTCTCATACAACCATGAGGTATTTTATGCAGCATTTGATACTGCAACTGTGTAAGTGCAGAGTGGTCAGGCTGAAGAAAATATATGGCAGCATCTGACCATAACATGGCCAAATGGAAGATCTAGAATATCCATATACTATTAGTTTCCATACTTAGAGGTGAAAACAAAGGTCACTAAAATTATTGTACCATTTTATTGGATTCTGATATTTATTTCTTTAAGGTCATGAAGGTTAAGTATTCCTTTCCTGAAGAGTTAGAGTTTTTGTTTTTCCTTTCCTTTCCTTTTGCCTTTCCTTTCCTTTCCTTTCCTTTCCTTTCCTTTCCTTTCCTTTCCTTTCCTTTCCTTTCCTTTCCTTTCCTTCCCTTCCCTTCCCTTCCCCTTCCTTTCCTTTTTCCTTCCCTTCCCTTTTGCCTTTCCTTCTTTCCTTCCCTTCCCTTCCCTTCCTTCCCCTTTCTCTCCCCTCCCCTCCCCTCCCCTTCCCTCCTCTCCCCTCTTCACCTCTCCTTTCCTCTCCTTTTATTTTTGTACCAGGGGGTTGAACTCAGGACTTGTGCTAATTAGTCAGGCACTTATGCCACTGAGCGATCTCCCTGTGCTTTCTTAAGGAGCTATCTTGCCAGCCTGACATGGAAAATTCTTGAGGCAGACAAATGGAACAAGATCAAGAGCATGTGTCAGTGACTCTAGGTAGATGGGAAGAGAGAAAACTTCTCTGCTTAATAAGAGCAGCAGGGAGATAGTGGGAGGCTGGATATGGATGCGAGAAGGGAGAGGTCCTGATGGTACTGAAAGAAAGTTTCCAGTTTCCAATTGAAGCATGAGGCAAAGTCAGTGCTGAAACTGGGCAATTAAGACACAAGAGGCTTGAAGATAGATATAGTAAGAGTCATTTCAGAGTGAGGGAGCAAATATTGTCATGAAAGAAATAGAGAACAGCTTCACCAGCTTTGACACAGTATTGGAAATTTTGAGATTGTTAATTTAAAACAGAATTAGTGTGCTGAGCTGCACATATCCCTCCGTTATCTTTGGCTGCTCAGAAACAGACATGAAAATTCCCAGGTCACTGAGCTCATTCTGGGAGTTCTGCATAATAACTTGATAGAAGGAGAAAATGAGGGAACAGCAGATGAGCAACAGTAATCGGGACCATGTAGTCTAAGCTAAACTAACAGCAGATGCAACCGGTGCATCCATATATTGGAAGTTACGATGGACTGAAAAAATTCTGTTGGGAAAGGATTCTAGGCACTGAGTAAAAAGGAAACAGAAAATTGCCGAGGTTAGAGGATGGGATCTTGCGAGAGGTGATGGTAAGTATGCTATGATGTCTACAGGAGTAAAGGATGCTGACGCAGGCAGAGCGAAGGAAAGAAGCACCAGAGAAGTGACAACCGATCACAATGAAAGACAATGAGAAAGAGGAGCTGGGAAGGCAGGGCATAGCCGCATTCAGTCCAAACTGTCCAAAGCAAAGAGTGTCCCAATAGGATGCCAGTAGGGTCTTGGCAACTGTGGAGGTATTTTGTCGTGGTTAGAGTGTCAGTGATGCAAATTATTAATTTAATTCCCTTGGTTTAGACTTGAAGTCTACACAATATCCTGACAGTCAGACTTTATTAATCTTTTCTATATTTATTTGGTACAGGGACTTGCTATGCAGCTCAGACTTGTAGCGATTCTCCTGTGTCAGCCTCCCCAGATCTGGGATTACAGGCATGAGCCATCATGTCTGGTTTCAGCTAAACCAGGTGTGCTTGGGATTCCGGGGTTGGCCTTGCATGTAGTCCTGGGGATGCTATCTGGGTCCTTGCGCTTGCCAGGCAGGCACTTAGACTTCCGAGCTATCTCCCCGACAATTGGACTTTCTATCTACAAGGAGGAAATTTTCAGTGAAAGCTGATAGTTCTTTCCTATAAGACTAATATTTAAAGCAATAAATTAGTAGATGGCTAATCAAATCGTGGCTGTTGCCATTACTGTTAACATCACTGTCATCCATGTCATTATGTTTCTATTTACTGAGTTCTTACCGTATAACAGTGTTTTGTCTTCATAGCTGCTACGTTTTCAGGAGGAGACAGAGGCTTTGTCAGAGTGAGTAACAGCAGAATCTCAAGGCTAGTAAGGACTGAAGCCAGGCCAGCCCACCTGTGCACTCCAACCCTTTTTAGGGAGCCCATAGAGTCTGAGCTAGTGCGCAAGTCTGACAAGCCCACAAGGTTGTCCCAGGCACTTTAACACATGTTTTCGGGGCACAGCCCATCATGCGCCAGGGCCAGCATAGTCCCTTGGCGGATAGCTGGCCTTTCCACAGGGGAGTCTCCATTGTGCCATCAAAATCCACCCAAAACTTTCACAATGGTAGTATAATCGTCTCGCAATGATTTTAAATCAAATACCAGGGCAAGCTTTCGATCTGAAGAAAGGAGCTGTTCTAATGTTTGTCTTGAAGAGTACAGATTCACTCATATGTTTTGTCATTTCACAGATGTTTGCTGAATAGAGTGAGCATTTTTGAAGGTCTTTTTTTTTCAGGGAGGTTAACTGTGAAGTTAGCAGGGGTGCTGGGGTAGGGGAATGAGAAAGATAGTGGTAAGAGGAAATAAGAAGAACAAAGAATATATATATATATATATATATATATATATATATGCACATTTTTGAATGATGAATATATTTGAAACATACACTACGGTATGCTACAAGCATGTACTCACAAAAATCTTTAAAACTTGGCACTTCTTTTATTCTTGGAGCTCCACAGGCCTCTCCTTCTACGAGTTTTCTTGGGACCTTAGAGAGGGGCAGCTTGTACCCTAACCAAAACTTCAGAGTAACTAGGAAATTCTAATGACACAGTTTAGTTATGGAATATGAAAAGTGCTTTGAGACATCCTCTTTTTTAGTTTGACCTCAAAAAATAACCTGTAAGATCAGGTACTGTTTTTCTTCACATTGTGTAAATTACAACACACACTTTGTCCTAAGACACACACTGCACTAGAGACATAAGCTGGTTTTGCCCCATGTCCAAAGCCTCTCTCCCGGAGTTCTTTCGCCAATCTCCGCCTCTATGCTCTCCGACCTCTTTTCCACTCTTCTCTGTCTTCCGCCGCTCCGCCCTCTTTCCCCAGCTGGGGCTTGCAGAGCGCTCCGTCTCCCTTACCTTGCTACTTATTTTGCTCGCGGTCTTTTCCCTCCTGCTTTTCTATTCCTTTAGCGTGGTTGAACTTGGGACACTGGAGCAAAGGGTCTTTTTAAGCCTACTTTCGTTAGCATTAAAATGTGTACTTTCCTCAACTTTACCAAAAGTATTTTTAAAGAGGATTCTTACAAATCTCAATTTACTTCTTTAAGTGTCTTTATTATAAAATCATTCTTATTGGAAAATTGGAAGACACTTCCAGAATTTACACAATTCAACATAATTCTACCATCTAAAAAATGCATGAAATCATTTTCTTTTGGCTGGCTCAGTCCACCCTCAAGGCAGGACTGGCGCAGCATGTGATGCTGGGGATCAAACCACAGTCCTCTGCCCCTGCCTAAACTGCCTAAGCAGTTGCTTTAGAATATTGAGCTATCTCACCAGTCCCATGATGATATTTTGATACATTCATTCAAATTATTTTATGTATCATTATTCATTATGTATTCACATTATATGATGTACTATTTTTCACATAACGGTCACTGTTCTTTCTAGGCAAATTAGTGACCTGAATTTTCTCTGTGCAATAATGAGTCTTCAGTTGGTACAATCTCAAGAAATACTTTCATGTGCAGACCTTCTCAGGGAGGGGCAGGATTCTGGGATGCAGAGCAACCACACAGTAGAGAACAGCAGCAGGCAGAAAAATCCAGACCTCCTGGGCTCCATGTTCAGGCAGAGGCATAGGTGGTGGGTTTCTGAATGTGTCCCTGGCATGTTCTCATCATTCAATCATCTGCTCACAACTTTGAAAATTCAGGGGGAACTCTCACTAGTTCAAGAAAAAAAAAAAAAAGCTATCTGGGAAGTATTTCAGAAGTCCTTCTCTTCCCCCCGTTGGGCAGCACATGTGCTCAGCATCTGAAGGGGAGGGTCAAGTTCATTACAGAATACATTTTCTTGAAAACGAAGTATGTAGAGAAAGCATCTGGATGCCTCCCACTGTGAGAAGGCTTTGGGCAGGCCCTGAGCTTTCTTAACCATTTAAGCTACATAGCAGATGTGAGGGTTTGTCTTAATGGTAACTAAAAATAGAGTTAGCATTTCACATACTCGGTGTAGTAAGAAATGCCATCTACCTATACCGTTTAATTAAAAATTATTATCTTCATAAAGGGAAAAGGAACACCATCGTTCTCTTAAAGAGGGGAACCTAATTATTAGGTATATTCAAGTATTTTGGGTCATATATTTATTTGTAAATGACTTTTTGATGTCAAAATTTAAATATAATTGGTAATTTTTTTTTTTTATTTCTTACCACAAATGGGAGGTAAGAGGTAAAATGTTATTTCAGTTACTCTTCTCTTATTGCTGAGACAAATATCTGATACCCAAAATTAGGGAAGGAAAGGTTTATTTAGCTCACAGTTACTGGAGGTTTCAGTCCATACTCGGTTGGCTCCTAGGCACAGTGGCACAGGGCAGAGAGCAACCTCTCTTGGGAGCAACAAGGAGCAAGAGAGCAAAGGGAAGAGAAGCAGTAACAGTGGCCACACAGAGCGAGTCCATCTCCCTTAAGTTGTATTCAGGCTCTCTGTCCCAGGCTGGGTGTAGCACTCACACCTATAATCCCAGTGGATCATGAGTTAATCACAAACTCTAGAAAGTCCACCCCATGACTGCATGAGGTGTTAGGGGGACAGCTAGACACAAACCATAACTGGAACTGATGATAAATAGCTGAATTTCATCTTACTCATAGTTAGTAATGAATGTTATGAGTATATATTTGTGTTTTCTATGTGATGTATCCTTTCAATAATATTAAGGTCATGAAAAATTCATGCTCATGGAAACTGTAACTAACTCACATCATCTGGTTTGTGAGAAGTGAGGTCTTTCCTCAGTGCTACTTTAGTTCCCTTTCAAGATAGTACTCTATCTCATATCTGTTCATTTGGTCCCAGATGGTGGTAGACTGAGAGAAAGTATAGGGGGGTTGAAGAAATTTGAGAGACAGGTTAAGTAGTATTGAAAAGATTTATTTTAATAAAATTCTTCTATTTTTAATCACCTTTGGTACTATTATATTTCTAATATTGAATATAATATGCAGTGATTTTCAAATTCATTTTACTGGGTGAGTATTTTTTAAGCACAGAAGTGGGTCTTAGTGGTTTCCGGATCCACTTCGGAAGTAAACGACAATAGGAACATTTCTGGACCTAAATAACCCACCTCAAAAATTATTCAAAATATGGAGAATTTCTACACTATAGAATACATTGCTTACTCTAAAAATATGAAAATGAAAATTCAGTAACAGAGGAAAATTACAGTGACCAATGAAACATTACATAAATAAGAATGCATGTGGAAACTATGCTAATGAGTAAAATTTATAATATATTTTAACCTAACAAAATTTGGAGTAAAATATTTTCACAATAATTTCAACTATGCAACATAAAATCCACAGAAAGAAATAGAAAGATAACATCCTAAAGTCCTATCGTTAACTTAAATATGTTTATGGCATTGCGAATGGTATATTTTGCCTTTTCTGTAATTCTGGTTATTGTCTTTGACCTTATCCCATCTCCTTTCCTTTCTCATTTCTTCTCCTGTACCTCCACTAAATGGAAAACAAAAGCCATGAAACTGAAATAAGAACTTGTTCCTTTAGTGAGTTCCTCTGGTACAGAAAATATAAACTTAGGCAGGTAGTATTGGTTTCACTTGACCAGGAATGTACTTGTTAGGAACCCACAGAATCCCCTCAGGTGTCACATTGCCACCTCAGGTGCAGGTCCTAGTTCAAAGAAACAAAATATGGCCTTCTCTGCATGTGAGAAGGTGGTAGTGCAGAAGCCCGGTCTGATATCTGTCTGATGTCTGTGTCCTCCAGGATCCTGTGTGGTTCTGAGACACACTGGCACCAGTCAGGCACCAGTCCAACTATACAACTTGGACTTGTAGTAGTGATCCTCCTGACTCAGTCTCCCAGGCTCTGGGATTACAGGCATGCATCACCATGCTCAGCTTTGCTGGCTGGCTCCATGCAGGGTCGGTACAGCATGTGGTACTGGGCATGGAACACAGGCCCTTGCGCTTGCCAAGCAGGTGTTTGGACTTCTGAGCTATCGCCCTAGCCCCTTTACATTTCTCATCACTGGCTACATTTAACCTGCAGATGTGGTACACAATTGTTGCACATGATCCCTGGTAGATGGAAGAGCACCGGGCAGCATCACTGGCAGCACCTGCTGCTTGTGTGCCCTGAGCATCATTCTGTCTTCACTGGGATACTCCAGGGAGGTGTGCGTAGTGGTGAGGAGAGTGGCCTTCAGACTTGGAGAGCTTGATATTTTAATCCCAGCTCTACTGCTGAAAGGGGCTGTTTGGCTTTGGGAAGTTATTTAAGTTTCCACCAGCTGAAATTTGGGGATAAATCTCTAACTCATAAAACCATTTTAAGCTTTAAAAAATACAACACATCGTGAAAGAATTCAGTACCAAATGGTTAATAATGGTAGCTCACTATTATTAGCTGATTGATGTACTATAGCTACATAAAAATATTATCCTATTTTATACACATGTGTTTCTTCAAAATTTTCTAGAAGTCCATAAAAAGTTTTCATTAATAAAAAGCCAATTAGAAAAGCACTGCTCTGGTTTAGAGAAAAGTCAGTCAGACAGATATTTGTAATTTCTCCTGAACTATTGGATGTTGAAGCACCTGAGAGCCACTGTTCAGGCTGGTAGGACCCTCATTCTGATACTATAGCCTCAAAGGATTCCATTCAGTTAGTGAGGCAAGTTACTCGTTTCCTGAAACCACACGGGTTCCTCTAAACTGAGTTCCTGCTCTTCCTCTGTTTGATTTCTTAAAATAGTTTCTAAAGATTTTAACCACAACTGAATCAAAACTAACCAGCCTGTAATTTCCTGGTATGTCCCTATAGCCTTTCTTTTAAAACAAAACACACACACACACACACACACACACACACACACACACGCACACACACACACAATGGCATTACATTGGCTGATTTCCAGTATTGCGGGATTGTGCCTGGAGAAAGCTGGAGAATGTCTGCGCAAGCTACTCTAATTTCTCTTTGTTTCTCTTTTAGAGGAGGCTAGGGGTTGTTTGTGGCTGCATAATTTATTTACCAAAATTAGACAGTATTTATTTGAATAGTTTTAAGAAAAATGTCGCACACTATTTGTGCGTAACTGTCCACATCATTTTCTTTGCAACTGTAGCACACAAGAGAATGAAGTGATACATGTGAGGTTCATGAGCCACAAAGAGAAAGAGCATCTCTTCTCCACGAAACATTAATACTATCTAAAAAGGCCTAAGAAAGTACGTACTATTTATTTCAATTCATAAATGAAAAGCACAGTTAGAATATGTTACAGTTTGCATGTGTGTAAAAAATAAAACATGCTGAACTCAGAGATAACCTTAGTTAGATTTAATCTAATTATTTAAATAGCTGATGACTTTTAGTTCATTTATTTTTTATGATTAAATTCTTTCAGTTGAAATGTTCATAGAACTGAAATATTCTGATTTATAATTATGTTGCTTTGAGTAGATGTTTATGGATAATCTATTACATAAAATTTAGAATTAATTAAAGTGAAAATAAAATTTTAGATATTTATTTAATTAATATATAGTCCAGAACAGAAACCAATCTATTTTAAAATAGTGAGAAACTTTATAAGACTACACGTGACTAACATAATGTTTCTATAAATATTTGGTTGAAGAAGTGTTTGTTGAATTAATGATAGGCTAATCACATGAAACTAAAAATGTAAGATAAATGTTGAGATAATTATTTAAGAAATATTTCTTTCTTTTTTTTTTTTTTTTTTTTTTTTTTTTTTTTTTTTGTCTTTTTGAGACAGGGTCTCACTGTGCAGTTCAGGCTGGCTTTGAGCTCACTTTTGTAGCCCAGGCTGGTCTCGAACTCGCAGCGATCCTCCTGCCTCAGCCTCCCAAGTGCTGGGATTACAGGCGTGAGCCACCATGCCCGGCTAGAAATATTTATTTCTAATCTGAAAATTTTTATCCACATTTTAAAATATGATAAAAATTTAATTTGGGATTACTGTGCAGAAGATTATATTCTATTGTTCTAAAATGTGTTTATAGAAATAGAGTATCTTCCTTCATAGGCTAAATATGGAAGTATTTAAGACAGTGTTTCCACATAAAATTAAAATAGATGTTACCTATTTTCAGCTAGAGGCTAGAATTTGTGCTCCCCAAATTCACATGCTAAAAGGCTTTAAAAGTATTTGTAAAACATCTTTATAATATTAATAACAAAATTTTTATAATTGTTTTTATCATACTAATTAGTTAGCAAGCTTTCTTGCAAAGTAGAAAGCAAAAGGTATGTGGTACAGGTTACTGAACTTTAGAGTTTGAGACATCTTTACTGTGTTTGGTAGTTGATATTATTTACCAATTATTTATCTTTAAGAAAAGTTTTGATTAGAACAGGATTAAACATTTTGTAATACAGTATACTTATACAAATGTGCTGTACAAATATGTTATGCTGTTATTTTGGCTCTTTTTCCCCCCTAATATTTTCTGTGATTTCTGTTATGTGTATCTTAAGCATTTTGTTTGTAAAAATTGAATTCCACATGTTAAACACAGAAGTTACAGAATGTCCTTTGGGCTGTGCAGATGGAAATGAAGTTCTGTAATTAGCATTTGAAAGAAACATTTCCATGAATTTCATGTTGTGGTTAAAAAGCTGAAGAGGCAGTCACTCCCCTTACAGGAATTATAGAATTTCATGCTAGGTTTAGGAAAGAGGAAAAATTTGGGCAAAGTCCTCTTTTGTTTTCCTTTTCTTTATTCATTTTGTAATGCGCAGGATGGTAGTGGGTTTACATCCACTCTGTTGATTTTGCTTTCTTCCAAACTCCTGTCTGAGGAGCCTTAACCTCAACTGTTCTGACTGACCTCTTGGGCAGGGTTGTTGGAATGATGACATCATCCCACATACAACGCCTTTCGTCTGCTTCCACCAAGATTACTTTATGGAAAGTACTCCATTCCAATCAGTTTTCATCAATCTATTTAGCACCTACTCGTATGGCTTTTGACTCAAAGATTTGAGGCTAGTGCTTCGGGAAACCCCCGAAACAGACTTTCAATTAGATCTTGTAATTATCAGCTATCAATTGCTCAAAGACTTCTCTTTCTGCATCAATTTTTTTTTTCTTTAATATCCACAGTTCAAGCCCCAATTCCTGAGGACTTGTAAAATTTTCAACAAGTAAATTAAATTACCTCCATATTCTCAGAATGTTACAGCAACGTTATTGTAGCTGAAAAGTCAAAGACTTGTGGAGCAAAATAATAAATCGAGAATATTTTTTTATACCAATTCATGCTTTAAAAATTATTCTAAACTACCAGGAGAGTGTATTTCTCTTTACTTAAGGTTTATGAACTGAAATCTGAAGAATGTTCCTATAATCAGTAATATCTGTCTTTTAATAATAGGTGGAAAACAAGCAAATGGACGCTATTTAGCATGCTATTATAGGTGTTATGGAAAAATGTGAAACACAAACAAATGCAGATATAGAGACTGCATTTACACAAGTCTTTAAAGGACATTTTCACACTTGACGCCAGTCCAAAGATCAGAGGTACCTGAATTGAGCAAAAGGTCTGTACTAATATCATTTAGACAAGATATCATGTCTGCATCTTGTCCTTTGAATAACTATGATGAAGACAACAAAATGTAATGTATTAATAGCAACTGTCTTAGTAACCTGTTTTGAAACTGTTTCATTGCTATTTTATCTATTTATCACATTAAAATGAATTATAAAACTAAAATTTAATTCAAATACAAAAATGCAGAAATTTTCACAAGACTCAGTCTACTCATAATTCACATTTCCATATAACACTGGAATGTAAATAGTCAAGAAGAGATGTTACTATATTATTCTGAAATTTTCCAGTTTTCCTCCTGCCAACTTTTAATTTTCACGAATCTTTATTTTCTTTCTTTCTTTTTTTTTTTTTTTTGTCTTTTTGAGACAAGGTCTCGCTGTGCAGTTCAGGCTGGCCTTGAGCTCACTTTCGTAGCCCAGGCTGGTCTCAAACTCGCACTGATCCTCCTACCTCAGCCTCCCGAGTGGTGGGATTACAGGCGTGCGCCACCATGCCCAGCACGAATCTTTCTTAAAGTACAATTATTCTGCTGTACATAATGAAAGAAGTCTTTAATAGATGAAAACTAGAAGATTCAGTGTATTCATATGCATAGAAATGTACTGAATACAAACTGTTCTACCCTCATAAGATGCTAGAGAGTTTCTTTAAAAACCATAAAGTCCTATTGTCTCAGCACAGAGTGACTTTATTATTATTATCATTATCATTTGTACAATTATTCTGTCAAGAACATAGTTCATTTTTTTTTAACAGTTGACACACTGCACATTGTCCTCACAATAGTTATACAGAGTACAGTGTGTGGGCATGACCCACCTTCCTATTGATGTTGCTAAGGAAAGAAAAAAAAGAAAAGAAAACAAAAAAAACCCTTAATGTTTATTAAAAGTGTTAATGTTTAATTGTTTGATCAATCTTATACACTGATATCTATTAATATAAACTGATCCGATGATGAAAATATGTAATATAACCATTGTTAAATTTTTCTGGTTTTGAAATTCTGTACTATATGTAAAAAAATTAATAAAAAAGAACATAGTTCAAGTAGGAAACTAGGGCCTTGAATAAGATATTATTGCTGTAATTACTTCTTTTTCAGCTAAATGGTTTTTATCTCTTCTAAAATTATAAATAACATGTGTAAATCCATACATTTCATGTATATATGTACACACATACACACACACATTACACATGCATGCACAGAATCATTTTAGTTTTCCCAAATTATTTCAGCATGATTTGGAAAATAAGAAAAATATTTCTCTTGGGGCTGGGGAGGTAGCTCTGTGGCACAAATGCCTGCCTGGCAAGTGCAAGGTCGAGAGTTTGAACCTTGGTCCCACCAAAAAATAAAAAAAAAATTCTCATTTTGAGCACTCATCATAACTGAGTTGAACCTGGCATCACTTCGCTAAAACTATTTTTAAAACTTTATTCTATTCACACAAAAATGTTAATACATGGAAAATGCCCTGATTGATTTCCTTAGGCAAATTAAATGAGAACTCCATATGTGAAGTAATGATCCAATGTATTATATGAAAATGGGAGTGATGGATTGCTGGTGAAACAGCCACTTTGTTATGAAGGTGCAGATGTGCTGCTATTTTAATAGTCACTCTTATAGAATATCCAATGAACAATTTAAATAGTTAGATTTTGACTTGAGATTTCCCCCCCCATTATTATATTTACTTCTCCTGGCTTCATTTTTTACTGGCCCACTTCCTTGGTAAAAGTATGAATGTACTAACATAAAAACAATCTAAAGTACATGTCTTAAGTATTATCATTTTCATATGTAAGGAGACTTTTAAAAAATAGATTTATCACAATTCCCTCAGCAGCCCCTTGGAGAGACTCTTCACTAAGAATCTGAGGTGACAGGCATATTGGCCAGGGAATATTTAATAATGGCTGAGGAGGACAAGAGGTACTCCCTGGGAGGCTGGCTGCCTTTCCTTTGCTGCTTGCCCCATCCAGACAACCTACATGCCATACGGTACCTTCTTTTCATTTTCTCGTCGTTGCTGGTCCTTTAATTTAATCTGGAGAAGTTGAAATTTCAGGAGTTTCCCTATCAATGGCAAGGTTAATTTCTCTCCGCTATCCATGATGTCTTTTGCTGCAATTAACACCTAGGAAGAAATACAAGTATTAGAAAAGGGGACATTTGATAATCTTTGGCACAGGCTGTCAGTGATGGAAAAGAAAGAAAGAAAGAAAGAAAGAAAGAAAGAAAGAAAGAAAGAGTATCTTACTACAGGTTTTGTAACATTTGCCTTATTGTAAAGGTGCTTCATTGCTGACCATGGAATAAAAAAGGGGATAGGGAAATGTCCCAGTGTCATCAAACAGGACGTGATTATCTGAACATCAACTGATTGTTTCAATAAGGCAGAGAACTCTTCCCAACAAGGTCGTCAGACTCCCAGAAAATGGGAAGTGAAACAGGCCGGCTTCCAGTTTGGGATGAGTGACAGGCCACTTTCGTGCTATAAAAAGTGTACTGTCTGGCATAGCTAGTAGCTTAAGCAATCAAATTCTGACTTCGGAGGACATTCTCAACTGAAATGGGTGTTATAATAGTGGAAATGACTATGCTAGCAGGCTTTTATTTCTTGGTGACCAAATTGAAATGAAAGATAAAAGTGGCTTGATACAGAGGCCCCGCATCACTGTTGCCCCCCTTACAACCTGATGTTGATCCTTCTGGTATGCAGCCTAATTGGGGTGAAATAAGGTTATTGAGTTTTCTTTGGGTGACGACAGCTGCTAGGAACATACAGCTGTATTGTCCAGATGTGTGGCACTGACAGCCTGTTTTATGGCTGTGTTTTTTACAGCTTGTTTCCCCTAAATTTCACACAACTCTCTAACATCTGGGCCCTTTTCCTTGGAGTCCTATAAGCACTTTATTTACTGCAAAAAAAATAAAATCACGTAAAATATACCATAAAAGTTGTTGCATGTTTCTCTTTACACACATTGTCTCCTTAATAAAGTTCATGTCTGCTTGTGGGACTGTCACAGAAGTAATCTTGCTAAAGTATTTTTAAGTTTTGTTTTTAAGCTAGCATCATATTTATTTATAACCTCAGGATGAATTAGGTGTTACTAAAATGTTCTGACATGTTGCTTCTCCCATGCCCCGTGGAGCAATCACTTTTCCCCTTGCATATGGTGTCAATTTCAGGCCCTCAGTCTGACACTGACCGCGTGGCCCTGCACCCCTCATGCTGTGTCTTGTCTGAGCTTCATACCACTCCTTGGTCAGGCCTTCATGGTCAGCCCGATTCCTTTGACTTTCTCCTTGCCAAAGGAAATAGCTGAAAGAGAGGGAGCTCACACTTCACTTCTAACTGAGACGGCCATGTGGATTATTGTGTGCCAAAATGTAACTGGACCTCTTAGAGACCACGGGTTCCTTGCATTGCAAGGTGGAATGGGAGAGGCAGGGAAAAGATTCCATTAAAACCATCTTTTCTAAGAATGAAAGGAACAGACCAAATGCAGAACGCAGCGTGTGTGCTGCATGGAGCACTCTCCAGGAAACAGCACATAGCGTTCATGGAGGCTCTGCTCCTGCTAACACAGCTTAGGAAATGATGGACATGATGGCTGTCATTTCTGGGAGCAAGGAAACTCACAGTACACCTGGAGAGCCCCACCATTTAATGACGAGCAGATCCAAGATGGAAGGGGATTCTGTAGGGACCACAGGTCAGACCCTCACTGTAAAATGAACACTGTTAGTCTGGGTCCAACCCCAAGAGAAGACATCAATATTTGGTTTGAGAGGGCATTTTTCAATAGCAGTGAAACAGTATGCTGACAGCCAGGCTGCTTCGTGACATCTGGTCCAAAATATATTCAAATTGAGGTTCTTAAAGCTCAGAGCAGCCTCGCATGGAACGTTCTCTTACTCCACGTGATGGCAGTGTAGAGGGGAAGTTAACACTGGAATGGGCTGCCCAAGTGGCCATGGAGCCTCTTCTCCTGATGATCTGTGAAAGCAAGACACTCATCTGTGCCTGGGGACACAGTTTGCAGAAGCCTGCCTGGCACCCCGGTGGTAGAAGGGGCGTCTCTGAAGGTGCTTGATAGCTTCTCCTCTATGAAAGTCTATGAATCGTGCCCTGCTGGGTTAAAATGGACTCAAAACACACCAAAATATTCCCTAAGAAAAGTATTTGGCAAGCCATAAAAGGTATTTCTAGTTTTTCAAAAACCACCAGCAGTGTTTCAGTTCTCAAACCCAGGCCTGGCACAGTGCCAGAGTGACAGTAGTGGCCTGCTACGATCTGGGAGGTGGGAGGTGGGTGGCGTGCTGGCATGGACACTGGCATCCTCTCAACCCGTAGGCAGACTGAAGCAGTGTAGAGGAAGGCAGCATTGGCAGGGCCCTGTGGGAGCCTGAGAAGTGGTCCATAGGGAGGGGACACAGGACGCACAGGGTGGGAGTTGGACGAGACACAGCCTGCACAAGGTACCGCCAGCAACGGCAAAGGCTGGGTACACATCTGCTGTCTATGGTTGATCTGAGGAGGTGCAAATGGCATTTTCATACAATATGGTTAATCCGTGGGATAACTGATGAAAATTAGAGTCTGTGATGAAATCAAAATGTGAGACTGAAAATATTCCTAGTATGCGGTTCATTCCAGGAAACCAGAAAGAGAAAGATCCTTACAAATTAATTTCCATTAAAAGTGTTTTCTTCTAATGCCCCATAAGTCACAGTTCTACCCAGTCAACAGTTTGGTAACAGGAGAAAAAGCCTCAGAAAACCTATGTGTGAAAGACATTGGCAGGGAAGCTAAAAACTGAAAAGAACACAAATGAGAGAAAATGAACTTTTTCTCAAACCATTTCAGACAGGCTGCTCCTGTGCTGCAAATCTTTGGCTTTATAGCACTGTAAAGGTTCAACATCCATGATCTGCATGTGTGTACCTGCGCATATGTGCATGTGTGTGTTCCTGTGCATGTGTGTAGACAGCAAGATGACTAGAACTGCAGGTTTTGGGGAGCATGTGCAAAACATGGCAGCAACAAGGAGGTAGCGGGCAGGGAGCAATCAGAGAAAAATCTAAGCTTCCTGAATGAAGCAGAGAAACAGTCCTAGTGAGTGAAAGCCTGATTGCCCATGTGGCCCAAAGACCCAACAAGTGTGCTTGGCACGAGGCAGAAATTGGCACACAGGAGTCATATGGGCAAAAGGAACTTGTTTGAAATTGTGACAGCTGCTGCCAAGGAAGGGCTGAGAAGGCCTGGACTTCCACATGTCAGGTTTCTGGGCGGAAAGGACTGGGGAGGTTCAGGGTCCAGCAACAAAAGCGTTTTTTTTTTTTGTTTGTTTGTTTTTGTTTTCTTCCTGGGAAAGAAAGGTGCATGAGAAAATGACACGTGAAAGAATTAGCTGAGACATGGATAGTGTGTGAAGATAATTGTTTTCTGGTTGTGTATGCTCTTTTCATCTTAGGAAATTTGAGATTCTGAGAGGTTTAAGGAAAAAGAACACCATTTCCCTCTTTGCCACTGACCTGGCTCAAAGACATCATATTTACCCCCACTTGAAGCAGGCAGGTCACATTCTTTCCTTGCTTGCCCAGGCCCTTCCTTCTAGCCATATCTGCTTATCAGCATTACCTGCCCACCATAGTAAGCACAAACTTTTATCTCTCTTTCCTCAGATATTCTCGTGGAAATCAGGTGGATGATGGATGGATGGATGGATGGTGGATGGGCAGATGTTGGATGGATAGAGGGATGGATGGTGGATGGATGAATGGATGGATGGTGGATCCATGGATAGATGCATGGATGGTGGATGAATGGATGGATAGGTGGCAGATGGATGGACAGATGGTGAATAGATGGATAAACTATAGATGAAAGAACAGACAGTGGATGAAAGGAGGGACAGTGGATGAATGAACAGATGGTTGATGGATGGATGGATGGATGGTGGGTGAATAGAATGGAAAACCATGAGGTTTTCTGTGGCATGATTGTTAACATACAGAGTAGCATGAATCACTAAGTTACGTATTAAGCATGGGTGAGTTCTGTGGATGTGCAAACGCTATGGACCTGCGGTTCTTTTACTTGGAATGGGCTTGGGAGCAGTGTGTCAAGGAGAGGGAAAGGTGACGCTATGAGAGACAGAGAGGGGAGGGAAGACAGGAGAGACATGGCCTGGTGAAGACTTTCTCTCAAGGAGCTCTAAGGAGCCACTTGTTCCCCTAAAAGAATCCATTGGTTTCAGAGCCTTTCTGAGCAGTGAGTTTATTGTAGCCATTGCAATAATCTGCAAAGCATACTTAACTCATTTTTGTGTTAGTGGCTTAGGGTTGGTTTGGATTAATAAAGACCTCAGATGCAAGAGCAGGTCCATATCCTAGGTCTTAATCCAGTCCATACCAGGCCATAAAGCAGACTTTTGACTTGGAGAGAAGATCTAAATTTCTGTTTTGATGTCAAACTTTTTGGGTATCTGATTTCATTAGTGTCAGAGACACTAGTCAGAGACAGTCACTGCTAATGAACTCTTGTGTATCATTTCATAATCCCCTGTACATATAATATATAATAATATAATATATATAATAATTGTATACTTTATAAAAATAAGCTCATGTCATTCATTTTAGGAGATTTGTATTTTTCCATAAAACATAATCACAACATCTTTCTGTGCTGATATGAATTATTTATTATGTTTTTAAAAAATGATCAGCAGAGTCTCATATCATCACTTAGCTGTTTATGTAACGAGTTTCCCATCAACAGGCATTTAGATTTAAGCCATTCCCTTTTGTCTCTGTTAAGTGCATGGATGTTTCTTTTAGTAACACTCTTGATCTTAACAATACTGTACAAAAGCTCTGCCTCTTTCTGCGTTCACCAACACTGCATGTTCTCCAAGGTTACATCTTTAACCACACTGGTACTGATGGAATTTCACTGATAATAACAATGTCCTCTATCTGTGCAGTAGATCACTAGCCACAAGTGCCTGTTGAGTAGCTGGACAGTGTGACTCAAGAGACTGAGGAACTTAATATTTTAGTTTTATTTTTTATCTGATAAAAAATTCATGAGGATTAGTGGCTCCTGTTTTTGTCAGTGTGGGCCTAGATGACAGCGAATAGAATATCTCATTTAAAATTATGACTAGTTGGGTGTGGTGGCGCATGCCTGTAATCCCAGCACTCGGGAGGCTGAGGCAGGAGGATCAGTGCGAGTTCAAGACCAGCCTGGGCTACAAAAATGAGCTCAAGGCCATCCTGAACTGCATAGCGAGACCTTGCCTCAAAAAGACAAAAAAATAAAATAAAATTATGACTATGCAACTAGCCCATCACCCTATCTTTAAGCCCTAAACTGAAGGGCAAGTCAACTATTTCACACCATCCTCAGCATATTTTATTAATATCATTCCTCTTCAGAAACTGTTACTTGTGCCTACTGAAGAATAAAAGACAAGAATACAACATTTTCACTTGATGTTTTGAAATGAATATGTATAATCACATACTACTTCTAACCTTAAAATGTAAGATGTTATTATTATTAAAATTTATTAAGTTAAATATTATAATTTATTCTTTATCCTAGGCTATATAATCCTGTCTTCTGTCTTTAAAGTTTAGTGCTTAGGCAGCATGATTGCTTGTGCATTCTGGTTTTGGCTTATATCATTATATCTGCTAATAACATTTAAAAGTCAGAACTCTTGCTCCAGTGTGTACACATTCTTTGGTGTTTAGAATGAAAAGCTGCTTTTCATGGGCTCGATTCTGCTTATGTGTTGTGATGAATAAAAGAAGAATGATCTACAAATAACTGGAGAGAGCCATTACGTTGAGATGCCCTCAAACAAAGAGAGTCCCTTTGGGGATTTTAGCTCCCGTGTCACTCCTTTGATGAATCAGCTGTTGAAGCCATTACCTGCTTCATGTCACAGCGCCATGCGACAGTAGAGTCTGGTGGAACACATTCTGTGCTTCTCAGGTATCACTGGATGGTCTTTGGCAAATTATTTAACCCCTTTAAGCTTCATTGCCTTTAAAAATAATCTACAGCAAGGCCATTCTGAGCCAGGTAATTCTTGGCTACAGGAAGTTTTCCTGCTGATTGCGCAATGTGTACTTGTATCCCCGGTTTGTTTGTCTGCTGTGAAGACCAAAAGCAGCTGCAGACATTGCCAAATGTTCCATGGGTGGCAATATTATCCTGTGCCAAGAAGAGAAAATCTGTAGAAATATAGAAGGAAACGGGCTGATCTCGCAAGATTATATTGAGACTTAAGTGAATTAAACTATAGGAAGACTAAGCGTAGTGAATGATACATGTGTGATAAGTCCTCACTAAGCTAGTTCTTACTGTTAGCTAAACATTCAGGACAGACATAGTGGAATTCTTGAAGGCGTTACGGGCCAGATCAGGAGAGGAAAGGAATGAGGAGTCATTAGCCAGGAAAGGCACGGATTTTAGTTTATGACCAGGTGGTGGCAGCTTGGCTGCTCCATCCACCCAACCCTTTGTCTAATCTGATAGGGACAAGTACATCTAAATAAAGAGAGGAGAGGATATGAAACATACCTTGTTATAATATAGTGTATAATGCAGAAGGTGGAAGAATTAAAAACTGTGCTATTAAATTCTCTAACAGGGGGCATGGAAGAATCCTAAGAAGCTGGCCCTGAAATTCCATAGCTTCCTTCCTGGTTCTTTCTGCTCCTTCCCTCCTCTGTTCCTTATGCATTTATTAAGTGCCAACTATATCTTAGCCATTGGACTGCTCGACCCTTTATATGTCCAGTCTATCCAATCCACATTCCTTAAGTAATGAATAATTTCTAAAGAGGCGTAATTGGAAAAACAGCTGGAGGAATGAGGGCAGCAGGGCAAGAAGGCAAGGAGAGAACCGAAAAAAAGAGAGGAAAAAGAACGTGAACGACTGAGATGCATTTTCTCAGTCCAAGAGGAAAAGAAAATAATCAAGCGATATTAAACTGTCTGTCCATAAATTTAAAGATGATAGGAGACACAAGTCCCATATAGATCACATTGTCATCTAAGGCAAATGGAACTTATGAGAGTGCTCAGAGAACAGCTTGCTGAGCGGTTCTTAATGATGATAAATATCCATAGCAGGTGACTCCTAGATCATTTTCAGCTGTCCATAATTAAACTGGTATCCATCTCTCCACAGTGTCAGGGCTGTAAAATAATTCCAGTCATTGGACCCTTTACATCTGTGCTGAAATGAAATAATATTTGGCAGTAACAAGAAGTCGTTGAAACTAAATAAACAGCCCCTTTCAAGACTACATAAAAGTTGGTAACATAATAACATTTGACAGGGATTAAGACCTCATTTGGGCTGTAAAGAAGTTTCAGAAGCAGCAATAACAAACATGGGGAAGGTAGACCTGATCTATGTTTCAACGGACATGTATAATTTAAAATGTAATTAATCTCTCAAGGGAAATGTGAATTCTGAACATCTAATATGTAGAGTAGATGTCAAAACACACAGGAGTATTGTAGAAATGCCTGCTTGGCTTATTTTACAAAGAAGCTACAAGCTGTTTATTAAGGAGTGTTCACTTTTGTGTATCTGCAAATGCAAAAGGCTCAGGGAACTGATGTGGCAAGGTATGGAAGAAGGACACACACAAGATGAAGAGGGGCTTTGTTGCCTGTGTGGCCGAGCAGCACACAATTCCATCCTCACAGCAACCTTCCCCAAACTTTTGTAGGGGTGAGATCTGTTCTCACCCCTTGCCTGCCAACAGCCCTGCTGCTGCTTTCTTCCATTGGAATTACTTTTGCACAAGTTTGTCTCCTCCACTGGCCTGGAAGGCCGACTCTTCTCCTAATTCATCTTTCTAAATCTCTTAATAGAACCCAGTGAGATTATGGCACCCGATATATCCACCGACAAAACAAGTATCAGAGTGATGTCCTGAGACTCATTTATTGTGTAGCTTGAAGCTGACTGCTTTGAAGTCTTTATACTTACAATGACAAAACTGCACGAGCAGACTGCAAATAATAAGTAGCTTTGCAGGCTAAGTAACACACTTGTAGTTCCGCGGTACACACCATATCTCAGACAGGGACAGTTCTAGGCTTGTCATTTATTCTATCTGACTTAACTCTTGCCTGTCCTTTGAGGAGGCTACTTTTACCTCTTCATTTTGTTAGATAAAGAGACAAACAGTTCAGGCAATCATGCAGATGCTTGTTAGGAGGGATGGCATGATTAGCCAGGCCATTTGGGTGCAGAATCCTATTCCTGATGACCATGATCTGTGGCCTCCCAGCAGGCCTCTGCTCCCGCTTCGCTCTTGCCTTGTGTTCTAGCTCCTTCCTTGTTTCTGTACCCAATCCCCAATTTAGCTGCAAGGATCTAGACTTTTTAAGTCATACTTTAATGTTTAAATACTCTTGCTATTCTTGCAAGTTTTGCCTAGTGCATCAAATCTAAGCAGCTGAACAGTTATCCTGAGATCTATGGGAACCACTCAGTCCTGACAGTTTCTCTAGCCTCTTACCCCATATCTTAGAAACTACTCAGGCTGACTGCCAACTACCTCCTTACATCTTATGTAATTTTCTTAACATCCAGTCTGCAGTCCCAAACCTTCTATCAGGACTGAGCTCCCGCTAGTGATTGACCGACGTACACCGCCACTTGGATGTCTGCACAGCCCGCACCAGGTCCCTGTGCACTCCCACGCTGCATCACCAGGGGTGTCAGTTGCTGCGGGTGTGGACTGTGCTCAGAGGTTGTGGCTGGCTCACCCATCGCGCTCCCATGCTTCTTAGGGGAGTTTAGCTTTTATCAAGCATTGATCCTTCTTCTATTTATACCACGTGCCTAGGCCGAAATGGAGTCAAACGGTGTCTGTGCTAAAAATAATACTAACCTTCCTCCTTTTCAGTACTGGATGTGCGTGTGATCTTATTCAGGCCAGAGAAACATGAGTAATAATTTCCTGGAAATGCGAATTTGATTTCTTTAATCATAACAGAGCTTCAGGAAGAGCTCTGGGGCTCTGACAAATAAGATTGCCGCAGCCCCTAACCTCCATCAGGATGTCAGAGCCAACATAGATGAAGGAAGGGTTGGGGAAGCTGTACGTAAGTGAGGTGGGAGCTGGGAGACTAAGATGTCCCCACAGCCTGCCTAGACCTGTACTTATGTAAACCCGTGCATTCACTTACCAGTTAAACTGCTTCTTAGTTTTTTTTTTTTTTTTCCTGTTTGGCATAGAAATAGGGTGAATGAGCTGATACAGTACTTATATGAGAGATTGGTGCCTTCAAGGTAATAGACTGAAAACATTAACCATGATTGTCAGGCTGTGTTGCTCAGGCCAGTAGCATCGATATCGCCTTGAACTTGTTAGAACTGTACATTCTTGGGCTCCAAATTAAACTTGGCAAATCCCAGACTCTGGGGCTGTCATTTAGATAGTCCTTAGTTGATTCTCAAATTGTTTTCTTTTTTGCCCTTTCATAAAAATAAATTTAATCCACATGCTGTCAGTTTCATCTTTGTTAACTTTCAGTTTTTGCATTTATCTCTCATCGTCATTAATATTACTGTTGTTTCAATATTATTATTAATAAGCAGACTGTTGCAGAACAATCCCAGGTAGGATGTCTGCCACTCTCTCTACAGCAGCCTCTTCTCCTTCCTTCAGTACTCAATATCCCAAGAAGCTACTGCTTTCCCCTTGGTCATAGGTGATATCTTTCTAGGCTATTGCTGTTGTCTAATTTTTAATCTACACTCAACCTGCCATCAATAGGTCTACTCTTTGAGTGTTTCTGTCCTGCCCTGATCTACTTATCCATTAATTAGTGATAGAAAGCACATGGGAAACATCTCCTGGCAGGTTACTGAGAGAGTCCTTATGAGCAGAGGAATGCTGGGCTACCTCCCATAGAAGCATGTTTCTTCATTTGTTCTGTGAACCATTTTCCCCACAATGCCTAGGGCCATGGTTAAAGATACAGATCTCCTGGGATCTACCCTGTGGTTTCTAAATCAATATCTGGGGGTGAGAATATAGGAATACTCCACTTAACTAAGTATTCTACGGCTTCTTAAATACCTTGGAGTTTAAGAACAATGGAAAAGGTCATTTATGTATTGATGCAACATTGATCAAATGAAGGTGGTTTGGGGCTTGGTACATTTGGTGCTGAAACCATTAGCACTCTTGTCTGTGCATCACCCTAAGACATTAAGTTCAAAGTTCACTGTTTTAAGGCTGTCAGTGCTAGAATGCCATTAGCTTAACTCCATCCCTTTGATCTTCACTCTGTCTTTTGTGTTGGCCCACTGGTGGCCCTCCCAGAGCCTCCTATTCACCCATATTCTAAGCTAATACTTCTAGAGCAGCTATTCACCTCCTTTCTAGCAGGTCATGCTTAACATGATTATCCATCTCCAATTGGGGATCCAGTAACTGAACAATACCAATTATGGTGTAGTGTGCATCATTTAGTTTACATGCTGAGCACTGTGCTCAACACACTATCCCATGGGGGTCATAGATTAAGTACTTGCTGAGGGACACAGGTTTTTAATGGTGGTGCTACGATAGGCAACTGTTAGGCATTCAGAAGAGCTGGACCCTCCAGGGAGTCTGTGCAGAGGAGGAGAACATAGTACAGCTGTAGGTAGAGATGCAGCAACTGAAGGTTGGCCTGAGTATAAAGACAGAGTCACGAGGCCTACATGCCTCCCCAAGGGATAAGGAATAGAACATAATTGGTATCACTTGGTCCAAAGAATCTAGACAGACGTCAATCACCTGGGTGGGTGACTAGCATCTCTGGAACTATCTTTTCTGAAAAAGGCCCTGTTCTTTCCACATTGACTAAGTGACTTGCTTCCCTGTTGGATCAACATCACCTAAGTGGCCACACCTGGAATCTTATTGGTCTGTCATAGTTTTGTCTCATGTTTTCCTGAGCTCATGATTCTGTACCTACCTCATGATTTTGCCCTATAAAACTTTCTTTGAGAAGTGGGCTCATTGGAAACCCATCTTTGGATCCCCTCCTGCCTCCAAGGAGCTGTCTCAATAAATATTTCCAGTTCTTAGCCTCTGTTGTTCCTTAGAATTCACTCTTTGATTTGGATGAACATGACCTCGCATGTGTGTCCTGTAATAGGTTGGGACTTATACTATTTTTCCTCCATCATTGGGAGGTCCTCTGTCAGTCTTCACAGTCTTTACAGCACTGTGATTCTAGAGTCTGGTTTTCTCACCAAATGTGCCATTTGCTTCTCTTTTCTAAATTCTGTCATTGACCAATATTTTCACCAGTGAACTCCTTTCCAGAAGGAAATCCCCAGATTCCTTAAGGTCAGATTCCAAATCCAACACTTCTGTGGCCTCCTTAAGGTTTCTTCCCAAGTCCCCTCCTCTGCTCCAGAACCTTTCCTACCTGGTCTCACTATGTGTACCTCCTTGTTCCTGCCTTCTCCTGCACAGGTTACACTTTCTCTTGGACATTAGAAAACTATAACTTAGACCCTTAATGTGAGCTGTTTCTGGATTACTGGGGGGATTCCTCACTATGTAGCCACACAGCTCCACTTTCTCCTTCAGAGTGTGATTCAAACTTGACCCTCTCCATTTTGCCTTTTCTGGCTGCTCAAATTTGTAACCCTCCTTTGCTTCTTACCTTCTTCCCTCTTTTCTCTGTAGCCATATTACCTTCTCTCATAATATATAACTTATCTTTTCTATTTTTCCTCTTCAAAATTTAAAAGTAAGTCTCATAGAATATTAGCATTTGCCTATTAGTTTTCACTGATATAAATTCCAATCTAAGAACCAGTGATAATTGTTTTTTTTGAGACAGGGTTTCACTATGCAGCTCAGGCTAGCCTTGAGCTCACCTTTGTAGCCCAGGCTGGTCTCGAACTCACACCGATCCTCCTGGCTCAGCCTCCCGAGTGCTGGGATTACAGGCGTGAGCCACCACGCCCGGCTTATAATTAATAATTGTTATAGGGGACTGATCAGATAGCTCAGCAGACTAAAGCACCTGCTTAGGCAGAGTGCAGCAGCCTGGGCTCCATCCCCAGAGTTTCTGTGCTGGTCTGCCCTGGGGTGATCTGAGAAGGTGATTGAGACTGGATGTGGTGGTACATGCCTATAATCCCAGCGCTTGGGAGGCTGAAAATTGGAGAAGCATTACAAGTCAATCTATGTAGTGAGACCCAGTAGACTCTGTAGACCCTGTCCTAAATACATAAAAATTAAGAAAATAAAAATAATTGTTATAGGAATTAAATCCAATGTAGAGCTTCCCAAAAATTGTCTTCAGCTGTACTTTGAATCCCTTTGGTGGTGACCCATCTATATTTGTGATTTGTGGTTGGCTTGGATCACAATCTGAGCTTTCCAAGGTTCATTGTTTCTGTTTCTCAAAAGTAGTGCCCTCTGAAGGTTCCTAATTTTCAGTTTTCACAGAGACAGGTTCTATAGCTGGGATATTTTTGAGGTGTAACCCTGGTGATGCCTCTTTTTACCATCTGACTGATACAATAGAACTATTCTGAAGGGGGAATAAGGCCCAGAATACACAAAAAACTAAAGAAAAAAAAACTTAGACCTCTGAAAATAAAACACCTAATCAAAAATAGGTAACTGCAATAGACACTTTGAAAAAGTACAATAGCTAACAAATACATGAAAAAAATTTCAACATTTCTGTCCAAGACAGAAATGCAAATTAAAACAACATGGAGACTCCATGTCACTCCAGAAAGAGTGGCTGTCATCAAGAAATCAAACAACAAACCCAGGACTGGCTTAGGGATGAAGAAAACTTCTTACCTTGGGGAGAATGCAAACTAGTAGAACCATTATGCAAATCAGTATGGATATTTCTTAAAAGACTAAAACTAGGGATTCCATTCAACTAGGCTATTCCCCTTTTAGCTATCTTCCTGATGGAGTTAAAGACATATTACAGTGATGAACTGTGATATTCATACCCATGTCTTAGAAGCAGCCTAGAAGTCCACTAACAAATGAATGGGTAAAGAAACTGTGCACTTTATGTACAATGGAGTGCTATTCTGCCACAGGAAAAATAAACTATTTGTAAGAACATGGATGCACTCTGAGACCATAATGTGAGTGAAACAAATCAGACACCCAAACTGAAATAGCGAATGGTTTCTCTTATATAAAAAACCCAAAGTGTAAACAAAAAGCAAAATTAAAAAGAAAATAGGAATTAAGGAGATGGATATTTTGAAGTTGGGAAGGAGGCCCAGAGATGGAGATAGACGGTAGGAATAAAGGGACTTAAAAAGAATGGAGATATGTTATATACATGCACCATGTCCCATGTCAAATGTCATTATTATATACTGCTAACAGCTATAAATACAAGATTTTAATTTAAATTTAAAAGAGCATCAGGCTTTGCCTAGGGAGAGCTCTCTGTTGAGTGGGGGAAACTGGCGACGAGGCACAGGCTGATGGGACCCTATCCTGCTGCCAAGTGGTGGAGGGGAGCAATGGCTCCAGGGCCAGGAGAGGGCACCTCATGCACACAGCTGTCCCATCAGGTGGGCCACAACCTTTCTATGGGCCATGGTGTCTGAACTGAGTTAAAACTGAATTAGTGGGAGTGGCCATGCCGGAGCCCAGGTGGTGTGAGAAGGGGAAGAAAGGGAAAGAGAGAGGGGAGTGTCCTGGGCACAAGGTAAAGGCCAGAAAGTGTGTACTGACAAGACTAAAAGTAGAAAGTGGTCAAGGGTGTGAATATAGAGCGGGGTGAAGCCAATGGTAACCAGTGGTGAGACCCCTAGTGGCCTGAATGACACATTGAAGGATTGAGGTTTTATCTGAAAGAAATGGGGAGGTGCAGAGTTTTAAGTAGGTGAGTGACATTCTCAGATAGCTATATGGAACTCCTGTGGAGTTATGCATTATTTACCTTTAATTATTTCTCATAAACTTAAAAGGAGCAAACAGCAGTAGCAAGAACAACAACAACAACAACAACAACAATAGCAACGACAACAACAACACCACTTTATTAGATATTCTGGCAAACTTTCAAACCTTTGAATGAATACTTAAAAGCTCCTACTGTCCTTCTAGATTTTTTTGACTATAATGAATCCCTACTACTGGAGGTACTGAATTTAGCGAGGTATTCTAATTTGTCCATAGGCCATAAGACCAAAGTGATAAACATTTCTGGGCAGGCAGGAAGGCAGTACCATTTACCTTGATGAGCATGGGAATAAATAAGACTTGGGATATTTCTTAGCTTTCCCAGGTTCTGATTTGGTGGTAAGAGGGACTCAGGGTCCAGATGGAGAGTTTACCATTTCAGGGGTATTCCCTGTTCTGATGAGCAGCACGTGTATAGAAGTATGTCTGAATTTCTCCACGGTCAGGGTCACAAGTGCCTGAGTGCTTATTCAGGATATGAGTTCTTGGATGTCCCTAAAAACATTAATGGATCAGGCGACTGGGTCTAGGGCCTGAGGTTCACACGTTTAACAAGCTTTCCAAGTGGTTAGAAGCACACCCCTCAGATGGCTGACACACAGAGCAAAGGCTAGAAGAAGGAGTGGCTCATACTGAAGAGCTCCCTGCAGCCACCCTTCCAGGCTCCCTCCTCTGAGACTGCCATCCCTGGGCCAACTGCCATAGGCATCTGTTAAGTGTCCGCGGTGGTTCCTTCTGCAGGGCTGTCTTCCTGAGCAGCTCTGTCTACCTGTCCTCCTGAGTACTCTGGTGATGTTCCACAGGTGCCAAATGGTGGTGCATTCTGTTGGGATCCATCACCACACTTAGAGTTTGTTTGGAAGTTTCTTAAAAGCAAATATTCCCCACCCCGAGTTGTGACTGTAGAGGGTTCCGCCCATTAGCTCAAAACAATCTGAAAATGGAATTACATAATCATTGCACTTTAATAAATTCCATATTCACAAAATATAGCCAATAAAATATGATCACATGTCCAACCTTACAATTTTTGCTTATCAAATCGACAAGGGGCAAAAATACAGAGCTGAAGAGGGTGTGGCTAAATTGGAACTGAGAGAAAGAATGTGTTTTGGCATCAACTGTCTCCAGTGAATCTTGACAAAGCATGTCAGAGTTTAGAGTTTTATGGAGATTTACATGTTGTGACCCAGTAAGTCTGCTTCATAGAATTTTCTATAAGGAACCAATCAAGGCCATAACTATTGGTAAATAGTCTAAATTTAACAACAGGGGAAATGCTTAAATACATTACTGAACAGAGATGTGATTTGTATTACACGTGATGAATATGGTTTTTTAAAAGTATTTTATTACAGGGTCGACCAGGTCTCACTACCTAGATCGAACTTGTAGTGATCCTCCTGTACATATGGTATAGAATTTCAAAATAAGAACGAACAATTCTGTTGTTCAGAATAATATAGGTATATAGGATTTGTCAAATAATTAAACATTAATGTTTACTTTCAAAAAACCTTAATTTTCTTTTCTGTCCTTTTTTATTTTTTATTTTATGCATTTAGTACAGGGGATACAGTGTCTACAGGGTCTCACTACGTAAATTGGACTTACAGTGATTCTCTTGTTTTCAGCCTCCCAAGCACTGGGATTACAGGGGCGCACCACCACGCCCAGTCTCAATCGCAGTTGTAGCGAGCCCACATGGTGTTCCAGAGATCAAACCCCTGCCGCTGCGCTCTGTCCAAGAAAGTGCTTTAGTCTGCTGAGCTCTCAGGCTGGCCTTCCTTTTATACTTTTTATTGTTTTTATAAAACTTATTTTAAAGAGTGTATATTAGTTGATAAGACATTAGAAAGAGAACACACTTAGAAGAACAGGATGAGAGGTTTTCAACCATGGTTCCATCATGCCACAGCGATCTATGTGCGTGCATGGTCACAGCAGCACAGTTTGTCCTAGCCGAATCTTGGAAACAACCAAAATTCCCATCACTCGAGGAATGGATGAAAAAGATGCGGTATTTTTATACAACGCAGTATTATTGATCTCTAAAGAGGGACAAACTTGAGGCCTTTACAGGTAAGAGAATGCACATAGAGACTGTGTTCATAAGTGAAATAAAGCAGACCCAAATATGTAAATAGTGTATTGTTTCCCTAGTGTAAGAACCTGAAAGAATAAATACAATCTGAAAGGAGTAGTAGATATAGTCAAAGAGAAAAAGATCGAATATAAAGAATAAACCATAAAGATGAGACAAAGGAAAAAAGGAAAAAATGAGGGGTAAAATCATGTAAGCATCTATTCAGGATGACTGAGATGATTGTAATACTAATTTTCATCAGTGTTTTGAAAGCATCAGCTAATGTATAACATTTTCACTTTGACAGACTCTGTATGCTAATGTGACTTGACTGATTTTACCAGTGACAGTCTTCCATCTTCCCACAGAATTCTTCCTGTACTCTGATTCTTATACATTCCTTGCCTATTAAGAATTTCTCAGGGCTCCTCATGCCTAAAGGGTGGATGGACTACACTCCTCCCCAGGGCACAGTGCTGTCTTCTGTGGCCTAGGCGACCCTGCTGAGCATCCTTTCTCCTGCCTACTCCTTCCACTCCTCCTCTCTCCTCATGGGGGATTCCCACAGTGGTCACATTGTGCCTTGTTTTGCTTACCTGTCTTTGCATTGGCTGGTCCCCTTCCCTAGAATCCTTCGCTTCCCTTGTCACTTAATCAGTTGCCCATTCAGCCTTGAAGCCATTTTCTTAACACCTTTCTCTCAAGATTTTCAAGACATATGGTGACTGCTCTGCGCACACATTGCACTATTTTAAAACCTATGATGACACACTAACGAAGTTACTAACTTCCATCTTGCTATTTTTCATTAGACTGAAGCAGGTCGAAGGTTGGAATTAAGTTTGTAACTGACACAAGGTGAAGGACCAATAGAGGGCATGCTGACTAAAAGAATTTGCACACAAATCACACAGAACTTCAGCACTGCTATTCCTTTGAAAGGGAAACCTAAGGCAGGCAGGTGGGCACTGACTACCGAAACTCTTTGCAAAAAGACTAGGGAAGCTAGCAATGTTACTTGACTTTTTTGCCAAGTGACAGATATCATGGAAGATGCTTACTGAGCCAAAGCCAAAAGTGGGCAGAAGGAGTGGAGTCACTATGAAACTGGCTTGAGGCATGTAGGTGGGTATGTTCAGCAAGGGGGCAGAGCAGACTTGCTTAGATACAGAAATCTTAGATTTTACAGTCACTTAATCATGCCTGATCAGGGCCTGATTTTTGTCTCTTCTCAAAAGTATCCCTATGTCTCAAGTGCTTCTAGAGACTATCTTAATTAATTTCTGCCAATTCATTTTTATTTTCCTTACTAAATTTGGTTCATTGTTGTGTTTTATAAGTTTATGCAAAGTGTTCTGTATTTTAATTGAATTTTATTACACTATTGGTATTCTAACTTTTCTTGTGTGGGGAATAATACAAATGGCTAGCAAAATCTCAGTCCGACTTCTTATGTGAAACATGTGCCTGCACTTGGCCTTGTGCCTTCAAGAATTTTAAAACAAAGGGAAACACTTGCTTAACCATTTCACTAGAGAAAACTTCTGGAGCTCACTCTTCTGTTTGGAACAATTTAAAGTTAATAATAAAATTATTAACTTCTTCACTGCAGGACCTGTTTGAAGCGACAGAGCGAGTGTGGATTTGGAGTTGGAGACCACGTTTCCAAGTGAGGCTCTGAGGCTGTCACCCCAAGGCCATGTGGAAAGTCACGTGACCTCTTCACGACTTTTCTCACTGGCTGCACGATACAGTAACATCACTTTGCTTCACAAGGTTCTTGTTGTTGGGATCCAAGTTTGACATTTGAAAATATTTTCTTCCTCAGAAAGAATCTTCCAAGTATGAGTTATTATTGTTTTCATTGTATTCTTTAGCGGTCTCACAAAAGTGCATGGCCTCTCTTCCCAGATACCCAGCTCCAGAAAATATCACTCACTGAACTTCTGTGGGTGAACTTCAGTGGGTGAGGTTTAGTTTTAACACTAGGCCTTGGTCTCTGACACCCCCTCCCCTCTGTCTGTCCATCCACCCATCCCCTCAGGGTTCATCGGATCTCTCCAAACAGAAAGCATGTGTGAAAAGGGTAGGCTGTGCAGTGGGCTGCCATCCTGAAAATGCAATTTTATTTCACGTAGACCAAGGCTTTGCGGATGTTGTTTCAGAATTCGACACGTCAGTGGGATGATTTTTGGACAGACAGAACTTCCAGCACCTCTTAAATCACCCACCACACTGCGCATGTCTGCTTCGCCTACACACAGAGTGGGCCTATCTGCACAGAACAGGACACTGCTCCAGGGTGAGCATGAAAAAACACTTTTACCCATTGATAACAAGCACAGCATTTTTTCCTGCTTTTAGAAAGGGAGAGTACTGCACACAAGCCTTACCATTGTATTTTCTTTTGCTTGCCCCCAAAAGGGTGTGTGTATGTTTGTGTGTGTGTGTGTGTGTGTCTGTGTGTGTGTGTGTGTGTGTATGCATGATTTGTGTGTATTCCCGCAGTGATTGGAGAATCCTAAAATGAACCTCTATAGGAAACCCCTGATGAGGTTCAGTGGATGGTTTTGCATGGGAAATTGAAGCAAGTTGGCAGGAAGAAGAATTCTTTCTGCATAATTCAAAGCAGACATTTTACTAAAGAAAAAACAAATCAGAAATTTGCTGTCAGTCCTTGAAATTTTATTACTTACAAAAGTAATGTATTAGCCCCTTGCATTAAATCCAAATAGGGCTTGTCATTTTACTTTCCATTCTTCCCAAAGATATTAAAAAATAAAATTCTGAGGGTAAAAGATCAGCTCCTCTTACAGGATGGAGGATGTTGTGGTGCACTGTAACTGGGATACCTGTTATCACGCCCTGCTCTGCTCCTCTGCAGCTCCAGAGAGATTCCAAAGAATACAGAAAAGACCTGGAGATAACTGAGACAATGAGGGATTTCCGATAAAGCTGAGTAGAATCTAAATAAAGATTTCCTGATATGAACATGCAGGCCTGATCGATTTTTCTTTTTTTTTTTTTTTTTAATTTTATTTATTTATTTTTTTCTTGTTTCAGAATCTTTGTTTGTTTATTCACTCATTTTTATGGCCAGCTCAGCCTGCCCCGAGGGCAGGGCTGGCGCAGCATGTGGTGCCAGGGATCGAACCGCGGTCCCTGAAGCCGCCTAAGCTTTCCCAAGCAGGCGCTTTAGACCACTGAGCCATCCCGCCAGGCCCCGCGATCGATTTTTCAAACAGGTTCTTGGTAAAAGTCGGAGCAGGACAGTTGCAGGCTGTTAGTTCCAGAGGGTCTGGAGCAGCATGGTATGGCGTGTAGGGAAGCTCACTGGCCCAACTCACTAGCAGGGTTCTAAACCGTTGGAACTCTATGGACCCGCCATCCAAATAAGTGTGTGGCTACAGTGTCAACTTTAATTAAAGGCTCGAATAATTTCAGTATTTCTAGGGTAGACTTATTTTTTAGGCTTTTTTTCTCTGTTCCAAACTGCTAAACTCATAATTATATTATTTTATATTCCTGAAGCAACATACAGACAATTTACTTAACTTACACCATCATGCTATCCAATAGGCTAGAAGATTTTACAGGCAATCATTTATGAAAGAAAAGAATGAAGGGATTTACATATGTATGAACGTACACTTACATATGTGTCAATTTACATATATCAGTATTATTCACCTGAAATTAATTCATTCAAATTTGTGCCAACTGAGTGCCTGTGATAGGCACAGTAGTTTTGCAATAACATAAATTCCTATCCAATTAGCAATTCTCCTAGCCAACAGCCTCATTTAGTTTGGTATTTCTACTTCTTTTCCTTGCAACCAAAGATTGAAGAAAGAGTTAGGATTCCAGGGACAGAGCTCACACTAGAAGTACTTAGAAGCATGAAGATTGCCACCATATTGCAATTTCAGATACGCTGTCCTTCCCTCTAAGGAAACAAGGACTTCTGCACCTTTATCGTACCTTTGGTTCTCTTGGTGCGCGTACTGCCCCTCCCTCCCTCCATCCCTCTGCTTTCCAGCAGGCCCTGTCTGGGGACAGGTTCCCTTTTGGCTGGAAGTTGTGAACAATAATGAGGTCAGCCACAAAGCTCAGTGAGGAACAGATTCAATTATAACCAAGAATTAAATATGTAGCTCGCACATGAGACTTCCTGGAAGGTGTTAAAGTGGCACACAATGACACAGAGCAAATACATTGTTGATAAAATTGTTGGCTATAAGCGTGTGCAAGTACAGATTGTGTCTTCCTCAATTCTGTGTCCCTTACTCAGAATATGATAGAAAATAAGCTCTTGCTTAAGAAACTAACTGAGATGAACAATTGCTGTATTCACTGTCTTGGGTGAAAAGTAGAAAAATAAAAAAGGAATATAACACAGAATAGCCACAGTATGGTAGGAAAATGATTCATGAAATTTTTAGATTTTTTAAAACAAAATAATATAGCAAATATTAATGCCACCAACTCTATCTATATACGTTATTTTTGCAGCACCAAGGATCAAACTCAGGATGTTGCTTACCAAGCAAGTGCCTATGCTACTGAGCTATCTCCCCAGCCCTGTGTACACATCGTTGAAAACAACTAAATTTCTTTATAAATTACTAGATTATGATTCACAGTTTAAAAAAATTATATACAACAGATAACAAACAATCAGAAAATGGAAGGAATCTAAAACTCTGGAGCCTAGCATGTCTGCCATGTGAAAGGGCCTGGGTTTCAGCCCCAGTATCAGAAATTTAATGAGGCAGTGGTTATGACATTCAATGCACACAAATGGCAATCATTTCTTCAGCCACTCAGTCATACTTATTAGAGAAGAATGAGTGTCGTCTGCTTCAAGTGAAGATTAGGACGATGGAACAGTGCAAGCCCCTTTTGACCATTAATTCCCCCCTTGCCACATAATTAAATGTTGATTTAATCTTTCATTAATCGTATTCCTCTTAGTGGAAAATGTGCTTATAATTTCCACACTCGTGTTGATCACAGCACTACTCACAAGAACCAGGGTGTGGAAATAAATCAGTAGATGAATACATAGACTAAGTGTGGAGTACACATTTGGTGGGGTATTCTGCCAGCCTGCAAAATAAGGAAAACCTGATCTGTATACTGTATGGGTGAACCTTGAAGCCATTATGCTGTGTGACATAGAAATACTAGCCACAAAAACACTAGCCACAGAAGTACGAGCCACAAAGATGCTAGCCACAAAGATACTAGCCACAGAAATACTAGTTGTAGAAATACTAGTCACAGAAATACTAGCCACAGAAATACTAGTCACAAAGATACTGGCCACAGAAATACTAGCCACAGAATACTCTGTCTTGTTTCTAGAACTGTCTAATTCAGAAAACAGAATGATGGTCACTGGGTCAGGAAATAGGGGAGATGAAAGTCATTATCTACTGGTTGCGTAGTTTTAGCTTTGCAACATGAAAAATGCATGATGATGAGTGGTACAATAATATGAACATATTTAATACCATTAGGCTGTACACTTAGATATGAGCAATATGGGGAATTTTATATTATGCATTTTTACCCTAGAAAAAAGGCTCACAGTTGTGTTTTCAGAATTTTCATGTTCCCATAAGGTTTAAAACTCCATCATTTACTATGAATGAGAATAGATATTTGGGCTGGTGAAATGGCTCAGTGGTCTAAAGCACCTGCTTAGGCAAGCTTAGGCAATTGCAGGGACCGTGGTTAGATCCCTGGCATCACATGCTGCGCCAGCTCCACCACTAGAGCAGGCTGAGCTGGCCATAAATAAATAAATAAATAAATAAATAAATAAATAAACAAACAAACAAACAAATAAATAAAGTTTAAAAAGTATTTAAAAATAATAATAGCAACGACAATAATAAAATTAAGGTAAAATAAATAATTATAACACTATGCCAGATACTAAGTAGTTTCTATTTGCTATTTCATTACACTATTGCCACAGCTTTACAAGCTTGATACAATCACTTATACTAACTCAGAAGAGAAAACTCAGCTATAGCAGGATAGGATAACTCATCAAAGGTTAGACACTGAGCCAGTACAACTGGAGCAGGAGCCTAGGCAGTGCACTTTGGATCGGTGCACCTAACAACCAAGGATTCATCCAACCAAACTAGTAGTAGAGAAATGTAGCTATCGCTAATTAGTGCAAGGCTTTAGACAGGTTTCTTTTCCCTTCCACACTTTCCACTTTATTGAATACATATTAACTTCTCTCTTATTTCCAATTTTTGTTTTCTTGTCTCCCCAAAGAAAATATCAATAATCTTAACCATATATAAATCTTACCTATAAGAATTAAACTCCTTTGTTGACCCAAAAACTTGGATAAAAGCCACTCAAGTGGCCCAGAGTGCCTTTTAAAATTACTTGAATGATGCATTATTTGCAAATATATCTTTCTTTTCACCATGAGTTGAAAGAAAAAAGTAATACACAACACAGAACTACTGAGGGATTTAAAGCTTGCTTGTAATTAACTAACAGTAGCTTGCACTTAATTCATGTGCAGGAAAAACTAGATGCGGAATTTGAATTGTCATCAGCCCGTGGGTGGCGCAAACAGAACAGCATGGATATCTGAGCTTCCAGTCTATTGCTGTAATTATCTCCTGCCAGGCTGGTCAGATCTGGTTAGCTAACACAGATGAAGGCGCCAGGCTATGAGAGTTGGAATAAACTAGGTGTTCAATTAGTGGTAACGATAATTATCATGATCTCTAAGTGCAAGTCTTAGCTCCGAAAATAAAGTGACTAGTCTTCCTAATCCTTCGCTAGTATTCTTCCAGTCATGGCTGAAAAGCACAATGCCAGAGGCTAACTTTCGGTGGAGATGTGGTAGTTTATCCTTTGTCAGCTAAACCTCGCTTTATTCTTGAGGCTGGTCCTCACTAAGAGCCAGCTCCTGGAATTCCTGACTAGCTTTTTGTCTTGCCACCTGCCCAAATCTCCTAACCAAGAAGCCAGTCCTTGTATAGTTGTTTTTCCTGCTGCTGAGTCCCAGGCTCCTTGGCATTGGATACGGTACCTCTCTGTATCTATCTTTCCTCTTGTATCAGAGACCACTTGCCATGTGGGCTGGGTCACATTCCTGTGTCTAAGGGTGGACAAAATCTAAGGACATGACTGAGGTATTTTGGAATGCCTTTGTTACCCTTTGAAAATAGAGCTTCAGGTTCCCATCTGATAGGCCAATAAACGTATGTGCACCCCGGGAGCCCATTCCTCATGTGGTGCGGACCGGACCTTTTGCTACTCTCTAACTATTCTGCTCTTGACTTTTTCCTGTAGGCTCTTTTCATCTCCCTCACAACACGGAGGTTGAGGTTGTTAACGCATTTTACTAACGTGACAAAATTCATTTGGTGGCACTGTTCATAGCTTTTTCCTCTGTTACAGTTCCTACTCTGTTAGTTTTGCTTCATCTTTCCTTCTTTGGGTGAGAAATGCTTCCAATGCCCCAATATTTGGCACACTAATTCCCAGATTGTTTTTATAGTCCCAGAGTAGTAGTTCTTTGTTATACCATGATATTCCTAAATTTTGTTCCAAGTCTCATTATTTTACGTTTATAAATATCAGGCTGTATTAATTGGTTCCAGCTTTAAAAATGTTCCATCGGAGTTATTTTCTGCTATTTTGATAGTGGTTTCCAAGCCTACAGAGCCAAGGACCCAATGCCGACCACGTTATGTAGGCATCCCTGAAGGTCTGAGGTACAACAGAAAAGATACAAAGATCCTGGTCTCTGATGTATTCTTTGAAGACTGGTGGTCATTATGGCTTCAAAGAATTTCAACAAGTTCCTAAGACATGACCTTCCTTTTCCAAAAACTATGTTGGCCAGACTTGCCTTAATCAAGCTGTGCTTTTCTAAGCATCTTTTTACTTGATCTCCTGCAGAAGTTTTTAATACTTTCTCTACAAGTGAAGTTAAACTAACTGGCCTGTAATTTCCTGGTGTGTCCCTAAGCTCTATGAAATAACGGCATTAGGTTGGCTACGTTCCAATTTTTCCAGATTTTTGTTTTGTTTTGTTTTAAAACACAGGATTGAAAGGGCCAAAGAATGCTTCCTGTCTCTCTTTTCTTTCGTTTCTTCCATGACATACTGCTCTTTCTGTTCCCAGTAGATCTGCCATTTTAATAACTTCAAGCTTCTTAAATGTTTTCCCATATTAGTTGTCCCTATCTATGAAGAGAGAATTCTTCACTTTCACTTTGACAAGCACCCCCCTCACACACACACACACGCACAACGTAAGGACTTACAAGTTAATTGAGTGGACAACTAATTTGAGGCATCATTTAAGCACTGAGTTTCACATGAGGAATCAGGAAAAAAACAGCAAAGTTGATTTTAAGCATGTCTCTATTCTTTTAGGAATGCATGTTGGGAGAGGCTGGAGAACTGTGTCTACCTATCCACGGAATATGAACACAGAGTGTGGAATGGATGCGTGTGACTCCAGGGTGCCCACAAAGCATAGCCCCTTAAAGTGAGATGGAATGAATAAGCCCTGAAGACTTAATGCTCATACCCCAAATCTTTTCGAAGAGCATGGGTCTATTACTTCCAAATCTAATAACAGGCAAATCTTGCCACATTTAATGATCTCTTCATTGGATAGAAAGACAGTAGAAATATTTTCCTTAAGACCTATTTTTTTTAAAGTTCTTGTTTTCTCACTGAGACAAATAAGAGAAAAATGAATACTCATTTTCATTTTCATTCCTACAGTTGGACTGTATCACTCAGTCTTTAGGATTGTCTAAGTTCTTTATTATAGAGAAACTATGAAATTAATTATTTTAAAATAAGGTTGTCATTAACATTAATAAAGCATTGGGGCCTGTGAGATAGCTCAGTGGTCTGAAGCACCTACTTAGGAAAGCTTAGGCAATTGCAGCGACTGCGGTTCAATCCCCGGAATTACATGCTGTGCCAGCCCCACCCCCAGGGCAGGCTGAGCAGGCCATAAAAAAAAAAAAAAAAAAAAAAAAAAAAAAAAGCATAAACCCCTTATTCTTCAGGGGACATTTTTGTTTAGAAGATCTTTTCCATTTTCCTTGTTGCTTTTACACAGACAGTTTTGAATGACCATTATAATCTTCACTTTTAGGCTGGGGAGATAGCTCCTAGCACAAGTGCTTGCCTGGCAAGTACAAGGTCATGAGTTTGAACTCTGGTCCCACAAAATAAAACAAAATAAGTAATTTTCCGTTTTAATTATAATCAAGACTTGCTACATTTGCAACATAGTTTCAGATCTCTAATGTGGGTCAGTAAGTGCACACGTGCAGAATAATACCTGCCTAAGTTGAGCAAGTAAATTTAAGTTCAGTCACGAAACAAGAGCATACACTTTTTCAGTATTTGAGATGTCTTCTTACAGATCCCATGCTCAGGACTTTGAAGTCATAATTATAAGATGTTAAAGACTTAACTTTCCTGTTTATCATAGAGTGTGCCATAGAACAACAAACCTAGTATGCAAAATGTGATCAAAACATATGTTGAATTAATAAATTAAAATAATCATGCTGGGCCGACCAGATAGCTCAGCAGATTAAAATGACTACTTAGGCAGATGCAGGGACTGGGGCTCGATTCCCAGTGTGCCGTGCTGACCCTGCCCCCGGGGCATGCTGAGATGATGATTGAAACCATGCGTGGTGGCACATGCGTGTAATCCCAGGGCTTGGGAGGCTGGAAAAAGGAGGAGCACTACGAATCTGATCTGTATAGTGAGACCCTGTAGACCCTGTACTAAATAAATAATAATAATAATAATAATAAAATGGTTATTAATGTCCTTCCAAATACTCCTCTGACTTTAAGCACATCCCACTGTTGCACTGTTTTCTGAAGCAGTGCAGGAAGTCCTTTCTCATGAGTATCTGTAGTCGAGTTGCTGTGGCTGCTTCCATGTCCTGAACTGATGCAAAACGATAACATTTCCTGCTCATTTGAATAATGAAAAAGAGCTAGAAAGTGGACAGGACCAGATTTGCGCACAGGGGGCAAGGACTCACCCTGGTGCTTCCCCAAGCCTGCCTCGTGGGTAGATGGTGCCACGCAGCAACAACCCCAGTATTGTTGATCATAGCGCATAAAGATTTTCATGGGAAAGAGCTTTCCAAAACTGCTTCTAAAACAGCAAGCATGAAGGAATGAGTACACTCAAAGCAGGGGGAAATATTTCTAGGGGTGTCACTGAATTAATTTATTTCGCTATAATAAATTGTTTTTAATTTATACACTGACCAGGTTTACTGATTATCCAGGCACATTCATCCATTCCGTCTCCTTTTCTAGTGGACTTCTAACTGGTGGTCAACTTGTTACAGCCAACTGAATTAAACTAGCGTGGTGCTGGGGGCAGGCGGCCCACCTGAAGGTTGTTGGCAGCATCATAAAAGGTGAAATAGGAGAAGCTGCCAAAATGCTGTCGTGATGCTGTTTGGAGAAGCTGTTGGAGCTGCTGGAAGCCGTGAGCTCTCTTGGGCTGTTCCGTTGAAGGACCCTGTGATGCTGGCTTTCCCAGTGAACTTTGGAGGAGCGTTGGTCCTCATTTTGAGCATTGTTCTTGGCTCTGGAGGGGAATATGATGCAGGGCTCTGGCTCATGAAGAAGCTTGTCATGTTGGCTTCCCTGATGGGAGCTCAGCTTTCCTCATTACTGGAGGAGCTCAGGACCTCACTGTTGCTGAGGACAGCTGTGGCACTTTGGGGGAAGCTCTGGTTCCTATCCTGAGAGTTGCTTTCTGGCTCCAGTGCAGATCCCTCAGCCTGCTAGCACAGACCCTTCTTCCCGCTGGCATAGACCTCCTAGCTTCCATCACAGACCTTTGGGGCCTTTCCAACACAGACCTGTGAAGCGGGCCTGCATGAGACTTCGTTGTGGGCTGTAGGCCTCCATTCAGATTTGTGGGAGGCATTGTTATGAGCTCTAGGCTTTCCTCTGGACTCATGCTGGATATCAAGATCTAGGCTTTTACCTGGAATCTTTAGTATTTAGTGTATGGATAGGTTTCTTGCACTTGTATATGGTTCTTTGGTGATTTCTTATAAATTAATATTATAAAACATGTCCCATATTATATTATTTGTCATACAAAAACCCCAAACTATTCCCACAGCATAGCTTGGTTGATGCCCTTTGTGTAGACTGACTCCTCCATTTGAATGTGGAGGACTCTGTATCTGAGGAGCACAGCTTCCAGACTGACCCAACAACTCTGGGTTTGAGGTAAAGTAAAAAAAAAAACTCGAGACCATGTACTGAATAAATTTAGGTTCTTGCAATTTCTAATTTCAGCTTTCTAGTTAGCAAATTTCCTACCTTCTACATGCCTTGCTCCTTTATACATAAAATGAAGACAATTAGATACCCTTGCAGAACTGTGATGGGGGATACCAAGGGCTGAAAGTAGGGCGATTGGTGATTTTGTTTGGACAGCATCGCAGGAGAGAAACAGGCAGAAGGCAAAAGGGAACGGGGCTTTATTATCCTCAAGGACACCGAGAGAATTGACAAGGTAAGGGATTCTTTGAGATGGAACAAAGCGAGGCTGAGGCTTTTATGGCCTTTTGCCATGGGTGGAGTTTGAGGGGGATGTTAGATATATGTGAGCAGCTGATTGGGGTCTTTGGGGTCTTCCCTGAGGCATCAGGAAAGGTGAAAGGAACTTGCACCCTGGGCGGTGTTGGAGAAGAAGAGAGGAGGTGGTCTCAGAGAAGATGACCTGTTGTTTTAAGGACTTCAGCCATATTGGAGGACACCATAATGATTCCGCAATTCATACTAGGACCAGAACCTATAGGCTATATTTTTAAAGACCAAACTTATTAGGCTCTCCATCCTTTTCTTTCAAATGCTCTTTCTCCAAAATCTTCTCTGGATCACACGTATTTATTGCATATCTATTAGCAGCCAAGTTTAGAAATATATTTTTCTTTTTTTGTGTGTCTAATATGGAAGCTTCTCAAGGTTGGAGTCTTTGCTTTGTATTGCTTCTTCCCTCTCCATTACACTTCTGTTGTTTGAGCATAAACACAATTGTGAATAGTTGGCAAAACTGGCTAATACATGCTGTGGACAGTCTGCACATATCTCCTCTTTTCACAGGTGCTCCCATCCTCAAATGGTACTGTATGTTGGGAATGGTGCTTATATTCCAGTGCACAGGATTATATTTATTCTCATTATCAATTAATATAATAGCAAAGTGATGGATTTTGTTCATGCCCCTGCCCCACCCCTGAATTTTGCTGGCGCAGTTTCTTTTAAATCAAAAAATGGATTTGAATGAACAAATAAACTGTAATGATGTCTCTGTGGAGTTAGGGAAAATCTAAGCAGGTTTTCGGAGACCTATAGCTTAAGAATAAAGATTCAATATACAATACCATGGCTAGATGAAATTCTGAGGCTTCTGAGGAAGTTTCACAATTATATATGAGGCTGTGTGCATGCCACATCAAGCCACTCCAATGAAACCTTGAGCAAATCACTCAGGAATGTGAGTTTTGCTAGCCCAGACATTCAAGTTTTCATTGAAAATATATAATGCCATTGTGACACTATTTTACTACTTATGGAGAAGCTGTCCTATGGTGAAGTCTCACTTTAACTGGTTGCTCCACAGGTTGGGAGACTAGGAAGCTAAATTGCTTAATTTCATGTAAAGTAAGAGCAACTAAGCTGAGAGTTCAGGCCCCAAGTACATCTTGGGGCCTTGTACATCTTACAAGTACAAGTAAACATAAGCCCCTAAGTGCATGCCTTCCTTTGCAATGCACTGAGCTCTCTTTCCAAACTAGAGTCCTAAAAGGAAACAGGACTCTACAAATAGCCCATTTAGTAAGCAATTGTGTCTGATTGTCTGTTCTGTCCCATTGCAGAATGTCCGTGAGTAGGTAAATGGAAGAGTCTTTAAATAGGTCCTTAGGAGTTTACCTGTGGCAGGGGTTCTGTTTGCAAAGGGATCATGTAAAACGTTAAATAGAAATAGGCCTATCCACACAGTTTTCACATGGCTTGAAAATCCAGAAATCCCAGAGCCATCAGGTTCTGGGTTTTCCATGGCCATCACTCTCAGCCATCTTGGTGCTCTAAGGTCATTGGCAGGAGGCTGGCAATTCACTTAGTATGAAGTGTCAGGTGACAAATCTCTGGAACAGGTCCTCAGTGGGAAGGGGCTGAAGGAGAAACATGTCCCTCTTCTGCAGAACTGTCATCCGCTCTTGGCTGGCACTGCCAGGATCCTACATTTGCTTCATGTTCTTTATCATTTTGCCACAGTGATAGACATTAATGGATATCTGGTGCACCACAGTCCAAGCTTTGGGGTACTCCACCCTGCCTTCCTTTTCCTTCTGGAACCACTCAGAAAAGGGTATGTGGGTGGGTGTGGGAGGCTTATTGCCCGAATGCTCCACTGGAAGAATGTGGGAAAGCCAGATGTGAGAGGGACCTCCCCCGAGGCTGAAGAATATTCAACCAAGAGTCCCAGCACATATTGGAGAGGAATGGCTTTCTAACTTCACTCTGGGTCCGCAGCATTGTGCTAGCCCACATCCAAGTCAAAATGCCTGTCCAGATTAAACGTCAAACTGCCCTGTTATCATCTCTGATTTTTACTGAGCATCTTTGAAGAAGAAAGAATCCTTTGGGGGGCTAATTGATCCCAGGCCTGAAAAGTGGACTTGGATTTCTATGGCTACTTCTGAAGAAAAATTCCAGTATTTCAAGTCCAGGTATCACAATGTCTCAACTAGGGGATGAATATTCACAACATCATCACAAAAGACAGGACATTGTTGGACTCTGGCATCTCAGTGTGAGTTTTCTATGGTCACAAGAATAGTGTAGCATGAGCTAATGACATCATTTTGTCAATTATAAATATATCCAACAGAAGTTGTTCAGTTAACAGTGTGCAGGCAATACTAAAGAGGCCATTACAGAATCATCTCAGACTTGAGACACATAAAATCTCTAATAGACACCAGCAAAGTAAAATGTTCTTACATCCATCTCAGAAAGATCCCAAAATCTTGGTTTTAGGTCTGCAGAATCATAAACATCCTGACAAATTGCGGCATTCTAATTAATCACTAGGGTACTATAAGTTTGTGTGTGTGTGTGTGTGTGTGTGTTTTAATATGTAAGTTAGATAACAACAAAGCAGGTTGGGAAGAAACCCTCTTGCATCAAGCATGAGTGCTAAGCTTTTTGCACATGTCAGAATTTGGGTGCAGCAAGAGTTAGTAAAAGCCTAGGCCGCTAGTCTGAGGAATGCTGGCTCCCTTTGACAACATATACTCTAAAACTGAAGGATGTCACTCTTTTTACTTCAGTTAAAGTCAGATACAAAATGCCTACAAGCCCCTCAAACTAATGGAAAATGATTCCAGTTGCATCTCTGTCTTATACAAGAAGTTCTTTCTTGGTTCTGGGGTGAAATCAACACCTTGTGGTACCCAACTGTGACCTCCTTCGCATACTCAGTAATTAGCATGGAAACATATGACCTGGCTTTTCTATAGAACAGTTTCTGATTTATAGTTTTCAGTTGCTTGCAATGATAGTGTACACAATGTAGGGTGATTTTATAACTGAAGGATGATTTTGCTTAAATGAGGTATTTGTGTGTGTGTGTGTGTGTGTGTGTGTGTGTGTGATAATTTCAGGAATGACACATCTTCACTATGAAGCAGGAAATTTACTTTCAAAAATCAAATACATAAAAAGCCCATCACAGGATTGCTCCAGTTCTAAAACATAATCTCATCAATAAACACTTTCACTTACCTCGTGATATAGCAGAGCATTACTGCCTACAGGTTTTTTTGGCTTTTTAGATGAAGCAGTTCCAGCAAGGGCACTGCTCTCATTGATCTGTAAGAAAGTTGAAGCATACATTTAATGACAAAAGAGGGCTCAGCTAAGGAATACTTGCATGCTAGCTGTCCAGGTGACGTAAGGGGCTGGGAATCCTCACAGGAAGTTGTACCGAACATCGAGGGGAGGATTTCTAGGCACCTCGGTGAGCTGTCCGTTGGTCGTTGTGTGGATCTGAGCCATCTGACGGATCTTCTCCATGTTATCCTTCCCCTCTGTCCTCTGACAGCTATGATTCTCCTTAAACTTCATTTTCCTATTAATCATGCACCTTTTGGGAATCTTATTTGTTTAGCCTTCATTGTCGTTTGACTAAATAACAAAATAATTCCTCAGAGGCCCTCCTAGCATGGCACCTAGAATTGGCCACTGAAATCTCTGTCAAATGAGATAATGCCGAATGAGTGGCCTTAATATATGAAAATTATGTCTGAGAAACTAAACCAAATTTATTCTGGCTAGATATTATTTATTTAGAATAATGAGTCAAAGCTCACAAGACAGCCTAAGAATACGTAGGAGTTTTTTAAAAAATAATTTTGATATTTAAAAGAGTGTGGGAGAGGTCACAAGGAAGGGAGGCCCAGGTACCTGCTGGAGAATGTCTTGCCAGGAAACTATGCTGAAGAGCTTCCGTTGAGGGACTTGGACTGCCAAGGTCAGCGCTTGAATGAGAAGATCGTCCTCGATCTGATTACCCACCACAAAGGCAACAGAGACCTTCCAATCGTCCTGTCACAAAATCAAACGGGATTAGACGCTACATGTTCCCGATTAGTTAGTTCTGTGTAAAAATTATTTCTAGTGCACCACAAGATTTTCTGTAAATCTTACCCAGGCAGGGTAATTTTGTAGTAAAAGGTATCTTTGAAATAATCACAAGGCGGCAGTGTTGAGCCGAATTTCACACCCTTTGATTTAAACATATTTCTTAAGAAACTACGTCTTTCAGGGAAAATTGTTATTAAAAATCATATTTTTCACTACGACGCTGTCCAAGAAGGATTTTTGGTTGTAAATTAGTAGCTCGTTTCTAAGTCACAAGTATATATTAAAATCGAATTTCAAAAGTAGCAGCCTTTATTTTGTTTGGGGTTATACTCTAGAATGCACTGGGAGGGATCCAGAAGAGGCTCGAAAATACTCGTTAAGTGTTGGGTGGCACTGAATGGGTTGCCAAGCGAGAACTGGGGCCCATCTTTCCCTCCTAATGTAACAGGAGAACGTTTTTGTTAATTCACAAAGGAGTTCTTTCTATTTCTAAGAAAAAGCATAAAGTATTGCTCTTGGACATGAACTTTTTGCATCGAGTAATTTAGAGAAATAAGTGACAAGGATCTCGTCAGTATGTCTTGTCGCTCGCTGTGTTTCCTATATCTTCTGACAGGAAGAAACAGGTCCTGGGGAGATAAAGAGGGGAGGCCAGTGGGTGGGCCCGCCCTCCGAGTGCTGCTGGAAAGAGGCCTCCACAGGCTTCGAGCACCACCGACAGGGCTACAGGGCAACTGGACAAGTGCACTCATCAAAGGCATTAGGAAAGAGAGGTAAACAGGGGTGAGGTGTGGCCATATGGCCGTGCTGAGTCCCCATTTATGAAAACAGTATGCCAGTACAATATCTGAACTCCTCTTTCGAGATCTGATTTAAACAGAGTAAAGCCTGCTCTGTTTCAAATGTCTAAGGGTATTTGAAAATGTCACACAGAGTCGGTGAATAGCATAATATTGTGTGGCCCTCCCTCCTAATCCGTGCAGTCCGCTATCAAGCTGATGCCAGAACTGGGGTATCAGGGGAGGGTCCAGTGCAAATTCTTTCTCGCTCTCGAATAGTGATTGTCCTTAAATTCTCATTTTTCTTCATAGAATCTTGCTGCCTATCAAGATTTGCTGCCACCCAAATTTCAAGGTGACTGCTAAAATAAAACCGTATGTAAAAACTTAGCACCTACGAGGTGCATGTTGGACCTGTATGCACACGGGTAGGTTTGACCTTGTTCACTACAAGCTTTATTTTTTGAGTTTGACATTATTTTTGTTTGTTCATTTGCCTCAGAAATGCAAAATATCTGTTTTTCTTTTTTTAAATATTCCAGTTCTAAAAAGTTGTTATGGTATTGGTAGTATATTCTTCTTTGTGTGGTACTCGGAACCAAACTCACGGCCTCATGCTTGCCAGACAATATAGTATATTACTTAGAGAAAAATTCCATGGTTATGAAATGACCTTCCCTCTGTGGGATGCCCTCTTTACCTCTCATTTGCATCTCTAGACAACATTAAAGGAAGAAAATCTCTTTCATTCTCATAGCAGAGCACGCACAATTCCAGGGCAGGAAATCCCTGATAGCTCCTGACATACAGTTTCCAAAACTTTAACCATCCCCTGTACCCACTTAGCCCGCTGTCAGTTTCTTTGTTTTGGTAGAAAAGAGAGGGCAGGGAGGAAGGAACGAACAACACAATTCTTTGGTGTGCCTGGTGAGTGCTCGCCACCGTATTCCTCAGTAGCCCCATGAAATAGGTGCGCCAGTACTGCATCAATGGACAATTGGAGGCCAAATGAGGGTGAACAAATCGTCCAATGTCTTAACAGAGCCTAGCAGAGACTACATACAAGGCTTACAAATTTGTGAAAATTTCAGGACAGTTTTGAAAGAAAGAATGCTCCTTCATCATCCTTAAATTGCATATAACTGACCACCACCTTACTATCTGTGCCACATTACTAACAGATGAAGGTTCATATTAAATATTAATGGCTATAGAGATTTAAAAATAGAATGTGTATGAAAATCTTTAAACATATCTTAACCATTAAAGTTTTTGTGGGCTGGGGAGATAGCTCAATAGAATAAGCGCTTGCCTGGTGAGTGTAAGGGCCTGAGTTCAATCCCCACTCCTGCAAAAAGAAAAATAAAGTTTTTAAATGCTAGCTTTTCTAAAAGATCAGATGTTACAGAAATTCCCCAAATCCTCTCTCTCTCTCTCTCTGTCTCTCTCTCTCCTCTCTCTCTGTCTCTCTCTCCCCTTCCCTCTCCTCCCTCTCTCCCTCCCTCAAGCTAGTGGTTTGGTTTCTTTGCTCCATAATGAATTTTAATGCTTCATTATTCTTCCAACTCATGGTGCTACACTAAAGCTTGTAGGATCCTTGTGTTTACCTGGAAACAGTCCTGCTAAGCTAAAGCAGGTCCAAATTTGCTCAGAGTTCTCTGTCTGAAGGGCTTTAACATCCAGTTGGAGCCCACACTCCGGCCTATACTCTCTCCCCGACAACAGAGTGCCCACTCGTCCATCGTCCAGCTCCAGAAACACAACTTGTATAGAGATAGGGTCTGATGGAGGACTCTGGTAAAGTTAGAGTGAGAGCTTAGTGTCTAATCGCTTTGCCAGAGCCCAGCCATGCATGGACTGGCCCAGAGTCAGAATGCCAGCAGAGAATTCCTGCAGAGAAGGATGTGCAGCAGGGGGCAGCGAGACGCTAAGAAACACAGCATGGCCCAATCAATAAAGAAGAGCAAGTCATTTCCCCGAGTGTAATTCAGACAAGGTCAATAAATGATGCTATGCAAGTATAATTTCTGACTTTTAGCATTCCAAGGTAAGTGTAAGTTCTGAACTTCTACAAGTTGGTGGCAGTTTTAAAAATGGGAATTAAAAAACAAAACCACAAAGTAGTTTTGGTAAACTATCAAACATTAAAATATCCCACCTCCTGTATTTCTCCAACATGGAGTTGAGCAGAGACATTAAATTTAAGTTCACAGGGGAGGAAAAGAAGTGGAATAGACAGATGGAAATACTGGCTGCTGGTGAGAGCAAGGCGCCGTTAGGGCACACAGTCCTGCTGAGCACACTTGTGTGTACTGTTCCTATCTGCGGGTGAGTTTGTTTAAAAGCAGTTGAGAAAGTTTGGAATAAGTACCATGATCTGAGAGAAAGAAAATATTAATCATCTAAGAGAAACTTCCCTGGGTGTATTCTATGGTAAAAGAAGTGGGTTTTAGTCTAGTAGGCCTCAAAGATCTTAGGACATAAAGTCACTTCTCTACTGTCTGAGACACACTCTACAGAGTGGTATGGCTGAGTCTTGCTCTGAGCAGTTATTGATAAAGGCATTCAAACGATGGAATGAAGTCACGTATGGACACAATCCATTACCTTTTATTTACTTTACCAGTCTCACCTAATTTGAAGCCTGGCAGGAGGGCGTCTTAGCCCAAACACTTACATGGCAGTCTAAAGCCGGCAGTCTCCTAAGACAAGAAAGTGCTTGCGTAAACGGACAAGCTAGCTGGCTCGAGTCAGTCTGCTATAAGACAGACATCGTGTGGATCTGCAATGATTTTTCTTTCGTATATTGCAAATTCTCCAAGTTTTACGGAGGCCTTCAGTGCTCTAACATAATTACTAAAACTTTTATCGAGAATAAGTGAGAAGTAGCTTTTGGACAGCGTGGCTATGAATGTCTCCTTCTGTTAGCACAGGCAAGGGACAGAGGCGAGGACACTGGCAGTGTGGTCTCTTCTACTGCTTTTGCCAGCATGGCAGGACCTGAGAAGAGATTTCCATGGTCCTCGACCCAGGGCTGCTCAGAGTCAAATGAACGCTTTCTCTAGGAGATATCTAAAGGCCTCCTGTTAAGTCGATGCAACAGCTAAAAATCAGCTTTCATTAAAAACTATTGCATTTATTGATTGCTATTAAGAACTATTTACTAAGAGGCATTATTGTACAGATACGCAAACACGCACTATATATCAATACTTTGCCAAAAAAGGATAACCTTTTTGTTTAGTAGATTTATTTCCAAATGGACAGGGACTCGCGAATATTTTTCTCCTACTGGGCTTTTTCTTCAAGGAGACTCTCAGATCTCCATCAGCTAAGGACTGTTAGTTTGGGCTTTGGGCCAGAGGAAGAAAACACACTTTTTTTTTTTTTTTCAATTCTTTTATTGTTTAAATTTAACAATGACTATATTACATATTTTCATCATCAGATCAGTTTAGATTAATACATATAGGTATATAAGATTGATCAAACAACTAA
>PVJA010005713.1:0-46602 GCA_004027025.1 Myocastor coypus
TCTAAGCAACATCAATAGGGAGGTGGGTCATGCCCACACACTGTACTCTGTAGAATGACTGTGAGGACAATATGCAATATGTCAACTTTCAAAGAAAAGAAAGGGGAAAAGAAAAAAAAAGTAATGTGGATTTAGAAAGGTTAATGTTAAATTGTTTGATCAATCTTATATACCTATATGTATTAATCTAAACTTATCTGATGATGAAAATATGTAATATAACCATTGTTAAATTTAAACAATTAAAAAAACTGAAAAAAAAAAAAACAAATATCGAGACAAAACCAGAGTTGTGATGGGCTTGTGTCTCATTTAGCCAACAGCATTGCTGTTTACTGCCAGTCTGAGATGACTGGTGAAATACTTCACTCGCAGAAGTTGCTGGTCTTTGGTGCTTTCCCCGAGTCCAGAGTTTCTTCTTTGGGTGCCTTCATTCAGTGTCATTTGATATGCCAAGTTTTCTTCGTAGTTCCACTAATTTGTACCACTGCAAAACACCTAGAGATTTACTTCTCCATTGCTAGCTTTGCTACTATCTGGTCCCTTTCCTCTTCTCCCTTTACCACACACACACCGTCATGGCCACGAGCAGAGAAAGCTGCAGGCATTTTCACACTTCCCCGCCATCTACGGAAGATGGAGGTTACTGCCATCTTGCCGAGGAGGGAGATAGCAGTGCGTGTCCCGATGGCTTAATTCGCTTAAGGGGTCACTGGAGAAGACTTCTTGGCATAAGTGTTCTTTTTTGGTTTTTTCTATTCTTAAAGATGGTTTGGATATTTGTCACACACCTATCTGTATAATCCTACACAAAATGCAGGTAAATGAGAAAGGCAAAATGTGTCTCTGTCCCTGTTAGGAATCTTTTCATGTCTAAAGCATCGTGAGTGCTCTACAGAGGTTAGAAGAGAGCTTCGGAGAAGGGACCTCAAATGTCGAGAATTCAGCAGGGGGAGCTGTTCCCTGTTAGATGGTGCTGAACCGGGCTTCCCAGGTGGGATCCAGGCACACCCTGCTAGGTGCTGGCTGAGTGCTTGACTGTTGGGTCAAGTCCTCTTCCGAGGCCCAGTGTCTCCATGGGTCTGCGTTCTGGCTGGTGGGATGGGGAGTCCCCATGCTTTGTTCTCTGGTTGACCCTTCCATACCCACCAAGAGTGTCATCTGCAGTCTTCAGAGCCTCCTGGCGTTCAGTTTTTATCTTATAAACTGCACCATTTGTACTGATATATATAGGCTTGCTCAGCCTGCCCTAGGCGCGAGGCTAGCGCAGCATGTGCTCGAACCTCTGCTCCTGTGAGCTTGCCTAAGCTTGTCTAAGCAGGTGCTTTATTCTGCTGAGCTATTTTGCAGCCCCTGTTCTATTATTATTTACCATGCCACACACTTTTCTGCCTCAGCTAGGTATACAGTAATAGTCTACTTCTCAATTTGCTCCAAGTGTAGGAAGGAAATAAATACTTGCAACGTAACTAAGTAAGACACATAAGGGCTGATAGAAGAGGGAAATGAAGCCAGAGGGGTATGGTAAGGTGAGAGTTTCATCAAAGGCTCTAAAAAAGAGGATGCGTATACATGCCTTTAGTAAATACCAAGAACGGTGGGAATTTTCATATTAAAAAGCCAGACAAACATGCTCAGGGTGGAAGCGATTCCATGAATGGAAGACAAGTGAAACAGAGTGATTGTGCCAGGGGCATGACACAGAAGGTGGGGAGGAGAAGAAACTGGACAGCGAGTCTGGCCCCTGAGTGATGGGTCTTGAAACCCTGAGCAATTTAGACTCCGTTCAGAAGGTGTTAGTGCATGGAGTAATCATCATTTCAGTTTTAGCCAATATAAAATAGCAAAGCATTACACAGGTGAAATACGGAAAAAGAACACAGCTGTTAGAAAGCTACTTACTAGGCCTGCAAGATATCTCAGCAGAGTAAAACACCTGCTTAGGCAAGCTTAGGCCAGCACAGGAGCCACAGTTCAATCCCTAGCACCTCATACCGTGTCAGCCCTGCCCTAGAGTGGGCTGATCCAGCCACAGAGTCCAAGAATAGTCCATACATGGCTAGCCCATGGCTGAGTGGAACAGGACAGAGAGCATCCAGTTCATCGTGACAGAACAGCAACAAAATGGTGACAGAAGTAACCGACCAACCAGGGACACAGGGAACAACACAGAGTCTGTCTCTCTGTCTGTCTTTATGTTATAACTCAGGCTCTCTGCCTCAGCCTATTATCCTCAGGCCACACCCATAATCCCAGCAGTACTCAGACCCATAATCCCATCAGGACTAAAACACATAATCCCAGTGGATCATGAGCCAAGTCTCAAATTCTAGAAGTCCCTGTCCCATGATTGCATGAGGCTTTTGAGGGACAGCTAGACATAAGCCATAACACCCTGTAACAATCAAATGCATTAAAAAATTTAAAGAAACCTACTAGCGTTCATCTGCTAAACTCATCTACACGGCGTGAGTGGGAAGCTGGGTGCATGGCCCTGGAGGCTGGCAGTGCCCCGTGATTTTCCCACAAACTCTTGCAGGGTAGTACCAGGAAGGGCAGGAAGAAAGCAGCCTGTCAAGGTCCTGGTGTGATCTGAGATGATATCTTGGACACGCTATACACTCTGCCCTTTGCTTTTGGAAGCTTCAAATGTGTCAGCCCAAGAGCACCAGAGACCACCTAGAGGAAGGCCGACCCTTGTCCGGGGCACTAAGACCTTGGCTGCGGTTCCACCTCGAGCTTCCTGTGCGGTGAACAGCAATCATTTCCATTCTCTGCGCTTGTTTCCCTCATTTCCAAATGGAGATGCTGCCATGGACATTAACTAAGGTGTCACCCATCCTGCAAATTTGCAGAGCTTAGAGTCCATGCATCTAAGCAGCTGGAAGGAGGGCCACAGGGAAACTGGGCTGAAGAATTTATCATGGTCAAGACAACTTTGAAGAGATGGGCAGTACGAATTTGTACTATGCTAAAACTTCTAGTGTAGATGAGTGCACAGATAAAACAGAGACACACAGGATGTGGGTGGGCAGTTCTGCAGAGTAAAAACACATCCATGTATGCATACACATTTTTAATATATAAATTACTGAAAGAAAATAGTAAGCAGCTTTAAGAAACGATGCCATCGAATTTGCTCATCTCAGCATGCTTCCCATAATGCTTCTCTCACACAAGGGTCCGAGCTGTATCCCTTCTTGACAGTGATTTTAGTGTTATTAGTACCGATGCAGCTGCAGCGCTGTGCTCTGGGCTTCTTGCAGTAGCACTGCCTCCAATTTCATGTTCACGGAATCATCCACCGCTAGGAATGCGCCCAAATCCCGACACCCAGGACTCATGCGTTAATATCTCTCCTCCTCCCAAATGTCTGCCAAAAGCTTCGCTTGAAAGTTCCAGAAAATGCAGACCGGGGCCTGTGAGGTGGCAAGTGAGTGGGAGGAGCCAGGAGCAGTGCTGTAGACTGGAACAGGGCAGCGCCGCGAGAGGAAAGTCCCGCCTTGCCCAGCGAGGACCATCAACGCGCTGCAGCCTCTGCCTCCTCCACCTCCTTGGGATTCCCATTCATATGATGACAGATGCTTGAGTTTCAAGAGCTGCTTTCCTCTAGTATTCTTTCACCTCTCTTTGTGGTTTTATTGTGGGTAGTACCAGGAATGGGACTCGGGCCCTCTTGGTTGCCAGGCAGGCGCTGCTGCCCTGAGCAGTGTCTCTGCTTTGCTAAGGTGTTTCCTGCCTAGGGTGATGTTCTAGGAGCAGGTGAAGTCCAGGCCTCTGACTGAGCGGTGTGGAGGGCTGGCGGTGCAGGCAGAAATGCTCCTGCTGCCTCAGCACAGGTCCCTCAGGGCAGGCCATGCTGCTGGGTCTGCACCTGCAGCCCGCAGCACCTGGGAAGTCGGGGTCAAAAGCCCGGCTCTTCTCTGCTGAAGTCAGCCTTTAACACAGACTCCACTAAGGCCCCTAGCAAGGAACCCAAGAGATTTCTCTGCTCTGTGTCCATCAGCGCACCACACTTCGAGCGCTCTCAGACGAGCAGCGGTGGTAAGAACTGATGGCGTGACAAGGAGCTAGGAGTGGCTGTAGTTCAGTGTCCTGAGCGCTGCCCAAGCCGTTCTGTGCTCTAGCACTTCTGCCTTCTGTGGGTCTTGTCCTGCCATCCTGGCTGTGTACACTGCATCCATTCTCAATTTGGGGAGTGCTTAGAACATTGACAGCAGCCAGCTGTGGCGGCACTCGCCTGGAATCCAAGCACTTGGGGGGCTGAGGCAGGAGGATCGGTGTAAATCTGAGACCAGCCTGGGCTGCAAAAGTGAGCTCAAGGCCAGCCTGAACTGCACAATTTATCCTAGTGGTAAAGACTGTGCCTGTGCTGCTCCCTTTCTTGGTGTCAACATCTGAGATGGTGGCCAAGATTAAACTCAGCCTGAGCTGGTGCTCAGTGCAGGTCCTCACGGATTCCGCTTCAGCACACGCAGGACTTCGCTGAGTGCTTTCCTACCAGTTTGATTGCGCTAGTTGAATACTGGCAGCTCTCGTGTCCCTCACGAAGCAGGCAGAGCCCTGTGGTCCTTCTGTGCAGTGCTCTCATTGAACAGATGGGGTCCTAAGTACTGCAGAAACAGAGCTAAGCACACTGTGAAGGACCACAGAGGGTATGCCAGCCATTAGGCCAGCTGCAAGTCAGCAAGACGGTGAAGGGCGCGGACGTTCCTAGTTCTCTGTCTTAGTAGGGCAAGACACCGGGTAGAGTCTTTACATTTCCCAGTACAGATTCTTCCTCCAGAAAATTAAACTGGCGTTAAGCTCCCATGAGAGGGTTAACCTGGCCCTCGAGGGGCTCACACTGAGGGGATGGTGCGGGATAGTGAGGCACTCATCCAGCACTGCTGTGCATGAAGCATGGGGGACAAGAGTGACCCACAGAGACCCTGTGACCGCTGCGAATGTCTCAGGGACAAGTTGACGTGAGGCTGTGACGTTTGCAGTAGACACATATTCCCTAAGACAAGCTTTGGCAACACAGCTGGCCTGCATAACCAAAGAACTTCTTGCTGAAGGAAGGTGACAGGATTATGTTTGAAAAATAAAACCCACGTTAGAAGCCCTCAGTGAGAAGACTCAGAGTGTGGCCTCAGTTTGTGACGACATAGGCCAATGAGAAAAATGCCCATTCCCCTCTTTGATAACTCAACCCTTTCGGGTTAGCTTCCAGGAAGCAGCACGTGAAGGTGGCAGCGTGAACCTCCCGCTGTGTGCAGCTGTGTAGGTTATGGAATCAGAAGCTGCGGTTTTAACAACTCTTTACACGGTGCACTTAAAAGTGTTCTTTCAGACTGAGGGGTTCTTCAGTCACTGTGTAAGGAGTAACAATTATGTCGATCGTAAATCTGACGGCACAGAATTTTGCCTTGAAAATTGGTTCAGCGGTCTAAAACGCCTCCTTAGGAAAGCTTAGGGAACTGCAAGGACCGTGTTTCGATCCCCAGCACAACGTGCCGTGCCAGGCCCACGACCAGGTCAGGCTGAGCCGGCCATAGTACAAAAAGGAAAAAAAAAAAAAAAAATCCAAAAACAAAAAACAAAATTGGTTTTCGTTGTCTAAATTTGAGATGCTGATTATATGTTCCGATAAGTATTGACATAAACTTATTTTTTTTGAATGTTGGGCAAATGAAAAACATGGATAAATGTGAGATACGGTTCAGCATTTAGCTGCTGGATGTCATGTTGCTGCTGCTTCAGGGCCGGCTTCACTTCTCTGGAGGAGTATAACGTGATAGCCACAATCCTCACCAGAGGCCCAAAAGGAGGTTTGAAACTTCCTGTGCATTTTATGAGGCAGGCAGGTTGCCCTGAAGAATGGCTTCATTATCCTCTACACTCCAGTTTCATCAAGGACAAGGTGTGAGTGATAAAGGTGACAAGTGGGACACTGTGACAGACAGACGGGAGCACTCGTGCGAAGCCCTTAGTGCATGGTCGGGTGAGGTAGATATTTAATCCTGACTAGTTAGCACTAGGTTATGTCTGGACCATTCACTATTATGTCTTGGTGACTCCACTGTCCTTAGAAAGGATTGAAGTTGAGTATAAATAGCTCAAGAAGGGACTGCTAAAAGCTAGCTGATCTGGGTTGGCGGTGCCACATCTGACTTCTGAGCGCACTGTGGCCATTTGGCGTTAGGGCTGCCTCAGGTAGAAGAACAGGCTTCTTCCACTTTGGAGTATGGTGGGTATACAAAGGCCTGGCTGTACCATAAAGATCACACTTGCAGTTTTGTCCCTCTGTGCCCACCGTCCCATCTCTTCCATGTCCTCTAGGGCTTGCTGAGAGCTCACAGTTAAGTAATTTGCTGATTGCAAGGCTTCACCTCAAGTCCAGGTGGCAGGATCTGTATTTCATTTGTAAGTATTGTAGATGGCTCAACAGTAATAGAGATTGTGTTTCCTTTTGGCTTGTGACCTTCAGATTTCCCAAAGAAGCCAAGCTTCAATCAGTATGTCTAAAACTAAGGGCAGAGGCCAGCCTATTACGAGCCTCATCTCAAATTTGAAAAGTTGAGACTCTGTCTTGTGATAATCAGTGATTTCGACACTTTCCATTGTACCTGGAATTGCTTTCTAAAGAAAGAAAGGATATCCAGATAAAGTAAGCAAATGAGAGTTTAATTCATCAGATTTAATCTTCTTTCTGTGCTTAGATTCATAGCTTTAATCTGTAAATAAGCACATCATTAGGGAGATAGGTAATTACACAAATTAGATTGGAGTGACTTTGCCAGGGGAGATAGATTTTGTTTACCCTCCTGTGTTTGGCAGCAGAGGAATTTCTCTTTCACACAGACTTCCATCTTGGGTGGTGGCAGAAGTCAGAGCTAGTGGAAAGGTGCTCCGAGAAGGAGCACCTTTGTCCCTAGGACCGGGCTTGCAGCAGTGGGCTCTCCTTCCAGCCAGGTTGTAGGGTCAGCTTGCAGTGCCAGGCAGCAGAGATGTGGAGCCAGTAGAAGCACTGGGTGTTTCTCTTCCCGGGAGCCCGGCATCTATTTCTTGCTCAAAATATGTTCTGTGGCTTCAGTGAAAATTCTGTCAGAAGTGTGAAGAGGTACTTAGCGAGCACTCATGGCCCATCAGCCCAACTGCCTGGAGAATCTTTACTCCTGAAAGAGATTTAAAAAGAGATACATTGGCCACAGAATATGCATAATCTGCATGAAAAACAAATATGAGTTCATGTCTCTATCTTCAAGGCATGACTTGAACAATTGATTATGGTTGAATTCAGGCTACAGAGAATTTTATGGAAACGGGATTTCTGCAAATTGGGAACACAGAGAACAGGAAAGAGAAAGAACATGCGAAGGGCTGAGCGTCTGAGCCTCAGAAACACGACACGTGTGCAAGGGTAGTGGGGACCATGGACACCAGTGACCTCTTTCTCTCTGCGGCATCTCCTGAGTGGATCAAGGGAAAGTCGCTCGAAGTGCAAGTGGGTGACCATGGCGTTTAGGAGGCCCTGGAGGAGAGGGATAGTTGTTTGGAGGTCTTTCTGTTTTTGAAGATTAAGCACTTACTGCATGCTGGGCGCTGTGCTAGAGCAGTAACAATGCAAATTTGCCTCAAAGAACTTACGCTTGCAGGAGGACAGGTTGAAAGGGAGCGCTATAGCCGCGGTGACGTAGCGATACTGAAAACGCTCCTGCCGTCATTTGTCAATGCAGCAGCTTCCTTTGCTGGGCACCTCCTGCGGGCTTAGGATGTTCCAGGAGGGTCAGCGCAAGTGTCAGGGGCCCCTTAAGCAACAAGACATCCATGGCTTCGGCCTTCCTGCAGCACAGCGCATTGTAGGTGGAGGTCGGTGTGAAAGCCCTGGCCTTGGTCCTGTGTACCACAAGGTGAAGGGGTGGACAAGTGCGTGTCAGTGAATAGAAGAACAGGCTAAAAAAGGAAACACACAAAATAAAGAAGGATGCAAATTTTTCTTGCTAAAAGTGGATCAGAGAATGATGCATACATGGGAAGGTATGGAAGCTGTAAATGGCGTCTCTTTGTGGAGTTTACAAACTCACTTAGACAAAACCTTGATCAAGAAGTAGAACCCTATGAGTGCCCAGAAATACTGGTGTCATCCCCTCCGTCTGCCCCCAGTGGGGCCTGCCTACTGCCCCACACCTAGGGCAGATGTGTGCTGGCTGATTTGTCGCTGTGGCAATGGAGTCCAAGGGCACACACTCTTCTGACTGCCACCTTCCGTGAACATCTGAGTTGTGGCACTTTGCTTATTATTGTTACTGTACAGAGTGCATTGCGTAGCTCAGCTTTTCCACCCTCAGTGCCACTGAGGGTTCTTTCTTTCACCAACCATTGCTACTATGGAATATTTGTGCGAGGAGGACCCTGATTGCAACAGTTATGGCCCAGTATGTGAGAGTAGATACCCAGGGGACATAAGGTGACCTGGAAGGGAAGAATAGATTTTATGAGGTGAGGAGGTGAACTATGAGTAGAGGAAATGTGGCAGAGATGTGGATGGGGGCTCTAACACTCTCCTGGAGCAAGAGTGGCTGGGGCTGAGTAGTCAGATGGATCTCCGAGCACCATGCATCCTTACCATCTGTGGCCCGCATCGCACCCGGAATTGGCACCATCATTCTGCCAGGACTAACTCCTGTTCTCCCCATGTCTGACCTTGGGCTAGAGGAACGATGCTGGTGCTTCACTCTGGTAAATTCAGTACAGGGGTTCTTGGTGGGAGATAGCAGGGGCCTGGCCATGTGTGTGTGCTGAGGGCTGTTGCATGAAACAATGTGACCCAAAGCCCGCAGGTCTCTTGAAGAAATATTTCCTTTCCAGAATGGCACACTGGGTATGCGTTTGCACAAGGGAAGAGGGTAATCCATGATCTCAGATTCATCTAAGCTACATGGTAGGATAGGAGTTTGTGCCTGGGTAGAGTCGTGGAAAGCCAGCTCCTCCCCTGCTCGTTCTTTCAGTGGAAACAGAGCTGGGCAGGCAGGGGGAAGGCAGCGAGGTCACCGTGGCTTGTGTCAGCTGAGAATGTGACCCGTAAGGTTCCACGGCCCGTGTTACCAACCTCACACTCCTGCTTACCAACCGGGTCATCCATCGTGGGCATGACATTTAATTTTCCCCTGAGTCTGCTTCCTTATACTTGACCTGGACATAATAAGGGTTGTGACGAGTAAATGACGCACGTGAGACCTGAGCACAGCATCTGCTGTCTATGCATCTACCGAGTGCTGCTGTCGCTGTAAGTCGGGCCCCCAAACCTGGCAGCTGTGACATTCCTCAAGTCAGTCTCCTCTCTGAGCTCCAGCTTCTCCCATGTTCGAACTCTAAGGACGCCGAGGAGGCTTCCATCTGGAACACTTGCGATTTTCCAAAAGTCCATTGATCACATACAAGCTTAGGCATGAGTACGTTGTGCCTGCTCTCGTGGGTGACAATTGTAGCCTCAGCTTTGTCCAGCGAAGCCCGCCACTTTCAAGATTTGACAGCACACAGGCTAAATGGGGTGTATTCTGTTTCTTGCAGGCTGTGACGAGCACTAGCTTGGCTCAGGAAAATAAAGGTGTATTGTTTGTGTACCATTTACTGATTCTTTTAGGTTTTTAAGATTTCAGCCATTTGCTTGTGAGAACGAAAACAAGATTCTTTATCCTCTCCCTTGATTATGAGTTAAAAGTCTAACACCTGTGCACAAGCTTTGATGGAAAATACTCCCGTAGGTTTTGCCTAAACAGGTTGCTGGATTTCATGTCCCTGATTTGAAGTCATTTTTTTTTATCTTTTCATCTCATTTCTATAAAAAAAAAAAAAGAGTCCCATAATCACTCCGGAGTTTTTACTACTAAACAAGGGCCACCTTTTCTTTTCATCTTGATAAGCAACTTAAAAGGATTACCAGAGGTTATTAATTTGAAAACAGGATTCTAGAGTCAGTTGGGAAAGAACGGACGATCAGGGCAAGTTTGGTTGCTATAACAACCACATATGATGTCTGTATTTTCTTCCTTTGTTGCTTTTAGGAGCTTCTGTAATTTGGCTTTTGGTTTCTGATTGTGGAAATCACCTGGGATCATTCTATGAAAGAACGTATGATTTTAACAGCGCCTGGAAATGAAGCAGAGGCTCCTCGTTGGTTGCCTAGTGATGTGGGTGTCTACCTGCCCCCTGATGCCCTGGGGACTTAACTTGTGCCACGTCATTGCCATGCCCTCTGTCTTCTACCATAGAGGACATAGCCCGTGCATTCTGGCTTTCTGGAAAACTCGTGGTTAGTCTGACAGAGTGGCAGATCTGTGGAGCCAGGGGACCCTGACAAGAAATGTTCTGTGTCCGAGCCTCCATAACCTGAGTGGCCAGGCGCTGGGCAGGGAGGGCAATTTGTCCTTTAATGATTTTTCTAGAAGCTAGTGTTTCTGGCACATAAATAAAGTTATGTTTGGTCCTTCAGTTTCTCAGCCCCTCTCTCGATTATTGAAGGCATTCCTCCACGTATATATCATTCTGCTGCCTACTGAGTTCTTATGTAGAAAGAGCTGCAAGGACCATTGTTTGGGCCTTGATGTGCACAGCGATGGGGTGCTCAGCGCCACTTGTGGTGGGCACAGTGGCCTTCTGCCCTCCGGAGCTCACATTCCCTTAGGGAGGGCAAATGTGCACCTAGGCCACTATCGCCATGGTGTCAGGCCCAAGAGGACAGGCAGCAGGAGCAAAGGAAGCTCGGACCTTGCTGTCCTCCTGAACAAATGTACCCCATGAACATTTATCTGTGGTACGATAGTCATTTTTCCCAGTGTCCTGTTTGCCTTTATATTTAATATCCAAATACTTAGGGAATACCTACTATGTGTCAGGCTCTACACTCGCCCTGGGTCTATAGTAGGACTTAAGACTGGGCTTCGGTTTGCACGAGAGTCGAAAAAGAACTAGGGAAATAGCTCAGTGGAATAAGTGCTTGCCTGGCAAGAGCAAGGTCCTGAGTTCAATCCCTGGTACAGGAAAAGAGAGAAAGAGAGAGAGAGAGAGAGACAGAGACAGAGACAGACAGAGACAGAGATAGAGACAGAGACAGAGAGAGGAGAGAGAATCCATTTCTCCATATCCGCACAGTCATGCAGATCTGATTTTGTCCAATGCCTTCTCTCTTCCCCAAATTCCTGCCTTGCTATGGCGCTCCTTGTCCTATGCAGTGCTATGTCCCCTGGACTAATGGCTCTAGACCTCTACCTGGGAAGCCTTTTAGGTTTTTAATACAAGTCTGACTTATTCGCTGTTCTTAACATCTTGCAGCTCTCCCTACTGCATCCCTGGTGACCAGAGAAATCCATTCAACGCGGCCCTTCTCTCTGCCACCGCAATGGCCCCGACATGGTGTCCTCTCCACGAAACCACCATGGAGGGACAGAGACATAACTCTGGATGATCTGGTCTGGCTAATGGTGAAAGGCAGAAAGCGTGCATTTAAAAACTGTAAGACACTTCAGTGACATAATAGTCAATGCTTGGTGAAGCTAGCGAGCAGTGCACTCTCTCTGCTTGCTTTATCACCCCCATGTCATATCTTTATGGCGAGCGTGTCAGTTACCTTGTTCAGGGCCCATAGGGTCTTCTGACTCATTATTATTACTATCGCCTCATTATAGTAAGAATAGTCACGGTTATAGTAGTAGAGCAGTTGCTGTTTACAGGGAAGAGAACTTTAGCTACACGCAGAGAGGCTGGCAGGGTGTTGCAGAGGCCGTTCTGAGCGCTTTCCTCCTTCTACCCAGCCTCTCGATGCCTGGCATGAGGGACGGCTTCGCTCAGCTGCTTATGCTTCCTACAGAAACGGAAAGCAGAGTGCCTGGCTAGGGTGGGACACTGGAGCCCTGCCCCGCCGGAGCGGGCCATTTGCTCCAGCCACGCCCACAGGTTCTACTTGGCTTTTAGTATCTCGAGAGTTCTCATCCAAAAGTTGCTTGCAAGTGCCAGGAATACTTATACCAGCACTGTGAAAATGACGCAAAATAAAAAATGTAAGAAAGGCTGCAGGAGTCCAGGAGTGAGCCAGTCAGCCCACAGTGTCCCTCCGCCTTCTAAAGGTCCCACTCCTTTTAAGAGTTCCTGAGTTCCTCACATGGAGGAAGACAAATAGAAACAGACCGCAGCCCTTCCAAATTGTGAAGGGCTTCAAAGGAAAGAAAGCAAAAGCCCATACACAAGCCGAAGGGCCTCACTTCCCTGGATCTGACTCTTAAGCTAGATGAGGGGAGGGGAGGGGAGGACAGGGCAGGGGAGGGGAGGGGAGGGGAGGCAAGGTGAGGCAGGGCAGAGATGTGCCTGAGCACACAGAGCAGTAGCCGGGCCTCCTCCGAACACGGCAGTCCTCCCGGATCCTGCCTGAGCGCAGAGATAATACTCACAATCAGCACATTGATCCCGTGAATGAAGCAGGCACTGGAAGAGCTGCCGAAAATACTGCGTTGATTTTTCATATTAAAGCGAGCCAGACTGTGTTTATCCTATTAGTTTGCTTAGCTGGCCTTTTGTTTCACTGGCAGTAGGGAGATAAGTTTCAGCCCAGCTGTTGCTGAATTATCAACCAAGCACCAAGGACAGGCTGGCCTCGGTCTGCGTGCTAAAGCCTGCTGGGCGTTATGGAGGCTACAGGAAGTGGGTCGTGCACTGGAGTAGCTTCAGGTTTCAGGGAGCCTGAGTGTAGAACCGAGCAGCCCAGGACACCTGCTGCATGCTTAGGTTCTGCCTTGTTTAAAGGAGAGAGTGTTGCAGGTACTGCAAGGAGACAGGGTGCATCGAAGGCCAATCGTGAATATTCAGGCAAGCACAGAAACTAAAGGTTGATGTCAATGGGTAAAACTCAAATTGAGGCATGGGCACTGTGTTGGCCTGGACTGGGAAGACACTTGTTCAAAAGTATAAAGTCCCGATGAGGGCTGGAAATGAGAGAGAGAAAGAGCTGAGAGGAGAAGGGAAAAGAGAAAAATAAGGAGAAGGAGAAGGAGGGGGGAAGGGGAGAGAGAGAGACCCGGGAAGAGAGAGACAGAGAGGGGGAGAGGGTGACTGCGCCGAGCTAGATGCTTTTCACTGCTAGGCAGAGGAGAATTAGCACAAATTCTAAACCAATTGAGTCTGAGATTCAATTTTTTATTTATTTTCACTGCACTCTTGAACGATGTAATTTCTTAATGAAGGGCATAAAGAGAAGGCATTCATGGAGACCCAGTATTCTGTCCTGTCCCACGCAGTGATGTCTTTGGAAAGGAGGCTGGGAGAGCGGGCAGGAAGAGCGCAAGGAGAATGAGAGTCGGACCCTCACACACAGAGGTCCTGTCTATAAGATGACGGGACATGACCGGGTCCCAGAGAACGTTAATGCCAGCATTGGGAATTATTCCAGAGGATATAGTAGTTCCTTCTCCAAGGTACCATAATAATAACCAGGAAGGAGCTGAAAGCAGATCTTGTGAGCAGTAGTTTTATAGGAAGCTGAGTAGTTCATAAAGTAGCTATAGGAGAGAAAGACTGTGTCTGTGGGGGGTGGAGGGGGTGGGCAGGAGTTGTGTTAGTGTCTGAGGCTGTCACATAAGCTCAGTGGGCCCTGACAGGAGGGCAGTGGATATGCCCCCACCAGCTCGCAGTTCCCCGGAGAGTACGGATGCAAGATAGCTAGCTTAGAACTCGTCATCGGAGACACGAGGAGAGAGCCCAGAGTGTGAGAGCCGGCGTGGGGAGGTTGCAAGCTGGACATGTTGAAAAGCAAGTTCAAATCCCAGCTCCTTCTACTCCAGTGAAGATCTTAGAGTTAGAAAAGTCAGAAAGACAGCCCGTAGATTAGGAGGTTCCAGGCGCTGAGGCTTCTTAATGACTCCTGAGCTTCTGTATCATGGTGAAAAAGTCCTGGGCGTGAGGTCAGCACTGCGCATGCGCTTGTTGTCCACTTGTCGAGGCTGATGGCGTACCGACAGTGCTTCTGATGATGAACTTTATGTAGCCTTGGTGGGCACAACACGAATACAAATCTGATCCTTTCAGGTCAGGTTCTTACTAGGATGAAGCGCTCAGATTGACTGTGCCACAAGGAGATCTGTTGCTCGGGTACAGGAAGTGGAAGCGGAAGTGAGAGATTTCCTAAAATTCGAGGTCTCTGTGCATTTCTTAGCGCCTGTCCTTGTCATTGGGCCCCGGAAGCTGTCAGCTCCCATGAGCACCACTGTGCTGCTGAATTAGTCCTCTGACTGTAAAAATGTCTCGGGCCCTTTCCTCTTCCACACAGACTTAGCGAAGTCTTGGATTAATTGCTTAACACATTAGACAATCCTCAAAATTAAAGTTTTTTCCTGCTTTAAAAATACTGTGTTTAAAAGCTGGGCATGGAGACACACACCTATAATCCCAGCACTCGGGAGGCTGAGGCAGGAGGACTGGTGCTAGTTCAAGACCAGCGTGGGCTAGAAAAGTGAGCTCAAGGCCAGCCTGAACTGCATAGTGAGACCCTGTCTCAAAAAGACAAATAATAATAATAATAATAATAATAATAACAACAACAACAACAACAATAATAGTGTTTTACACCTTAAAATACAAGTACAAAGCTTGATTTAAAGAAATGTGGATCACGTGATACCACACAGGCTGTGGTGCCATGGCAGAGTCTGTGTCCACTCTGCAAATAATGACAGCCACAAGCTGATGACATTTCATTGTAAAATTGTGCTGAGCAGGAAGGTCTTTGAAGGCTAAGCTTTCCTAATTTTCTTACTAGTGTTGATTCTCCTCAGGGTTTCTGGGTTCTCTCAACTCACACTGAAGTCTCTATATCAGGACTACAAGATGACAGTCCCTTCCAGCTGGCCAGTCCTTTATCTTATATGAAACTCCTCTGGAATTCTCTGTCACTTAGGTCCTTTTGTTTCCCTTGGAATTCGTAGGAAACTTGGCCGTATCTGAAGACTTTAGCAGGTCCATGTTAGCTAGAGGGCACTGAGGCTCGGCTAACGCAGAGCAACGTGGTCCGGCCTCCAGTACATAAGCTTACAGTGAGTGGCACACACAAAAACCCCCACTTGAGTGAAGTGCAACTTTGTGACATTAAGGCCTCTCCCATGGAACCCAACAACAGTAACCGCAAATGAGGGAGAAACTGAAGTCGATGAAGAAAAGAGATTTTAGCCATGGCATCAAAAAGCTTGTTAGAGACGATGGGAAATCAGACTGAGAGGAGTAACTGGAAAGAGCTTCACAGGGCTTCCTCTGAAAGCTTCTGTTCGGGAAAACCCTCTAGAACATCGGAGGACATGAGCAGGCTCCCAATTTCACATTGTCAAGTTGGGAAGAGAGAGCAAGACCCATACCACTCAAGGCATGCTCATGGGAATTATTTTCCTGGTTAATAAGTTCAGCTATCCCCACCTGGCCTCTCGCTGATGAACAAAGGCGATGGTGTCATTACTCTGGGTCGCGCAGAGCCTTTTCTGACAGCAGAGTTATTTGTGTACTCCTTTTTGAGCCCTTCTTTTTATGCCAGCGAACAATTGAGCCCAATTATTGTATTTCTCTCAACATTGAGAGAACTGGCAGCTCTTGCTTGAGCCTGACTGATTTATTCCATGTTCTTTCGTCCCACGGCAACTAAATCCTAGTTAAATTTATTTTTGGACAAAGGTAGTCAGCCTCCAAGAGTGTCTCTTTTAAATGAACGACAGCAGACCGTTCCGAGCCCATTCCCTTGCTCCTATCTATTTGCTGTATTTAGACAGCTATTATCATGCATGTGGGACTTCAGAGCACTTTCAGCCAGTCTGCTGTCAGGAGCAACCAGCGGAAGGAGCCAGCCCCAGCAGGACTGCGCCTTGGCGTCTTGATTCTGAGCCCACGCTTCTGACACTGCCTCAGAATTTGTACCAATTCAAGCCCAGAGACTGGTGTCAGGGGCTAGCAAACTGATTTGCAAATAATGTGCCAGTTGAAAGCGACTCTGCTGTGGTTTCTGTGTGCCGAGGCGGCTACCCTGCTGGCGAGTGTGCAGAAGGTACACGTGTTCTGTCTCAGAGCCTTGACCCTGGAAACAGTGACATGGACCAGGTGGGAGTGAAGCCCATAAGACCTTATGCGGTAGATAGATAAAGAAATGTCAGAAGTGTCACAGAAGCACTGCTGATCGAGTAGGACCGTCAGCCATGGGAAGCAAGAGAATCACAGAGGGAGGGCTCCCCATCCAACCATATATATATGCAACTATATATATGATGCAGGGTATCGCTACACCGTTCTGACTTGTAGTGACCCTCCTGTCTGAAGGCTAGCAGGGTATGTAATAATCGGAATCAAACTCCAGTCCTTGTGCTTGCCAGGCAGGTGCTTAGACCACGGAGCTATCACCCTAGCCTCCCCCTTTCAACTTAAAGGGGTAGCAGAATCAGGGAGCTCCCTGCTAGGTAAGCAGGTCCTGGGATATAGCAGTAGTAATCATGCAGAAATCCCCTATGTGCGGCTGGAGAGATCGCTCAGTAAAACAAATGCTTGCCTGGCAAGCGCAAGATCCTGATTTTGTTCGCTGGTGCCACGAAAAAAAAAAAAAAAAAAAAAAAAAAAAGATGCGGGAAGGTTTTTTGGCTTCTTCTGGCTTGTTATTTATTTATTTATTTTTTGGCTTCTAAGCATGTTATTCATTAAGTTTCACCTCCAGAAATTACTTTGATTAGTCTCATTTTATAAAGAAGAAAACTAAAGCATGCCTTAGTTTTAAGCCTAAGAGCTGCGAGATAGCAGAGCAGAGTCCAACACGCGCAGGTCCCACAGTTCCTCATGACTGACTGCTGCCCCACTCTGCGTTTCCTTCTTCGTAAAAGGTGTACATCAGTGCTAGCTTGCAGCGCATCGTGACTGCATTTCTTGTGCGCAGCTGGTCCACGCACATGACGTAGCTGAATTCTTTCACACCTCCTGCACGGTCTCCTCTTTCCGCTCCCTCAAACTCTTGTTCTCCTTCCAGCTTGCAAATGATCTGTCTTCCTATTTCCTGTAAGGGAAACCTTGTGATGGAGTCCAGGGCCAAGGAAGAGTGCCCTGGTTCTCTGTGGGCTTCCGGTGGCAGGGAGGGACTAGCCGAGTGCCCACCAGCTTTCTGGCTCCCTAGAGGACACTTTTGTTTCTTACTTCCTTGAATAGATACTTACTTACTTGGTGTATTAAGGCTCTGTTTATACTCATCTAGAAGAAAGGATTAATGTACTTAAACAGAAATACCAACGTTGAGGATTGTATCTTATTCCTATGAAGACCTGTTCAAACTTAGGCTTACCTGGAAGACCTGTCAATCTAATAGAAACCTTGGAAGATAAATAAAAATGGTTGAAAACCTTTGGAGTTCTCGTCTCTTTCATAGCTCATTTGCAGAAATACTTCAAACTTGATGTGTGAAGCACCTGAAGACCCTCTGGTGTCCTCCTTTCATGGGCAGAAGTGTGAGATGTTAAGCTGGTACATTACTCGGTGAAATTCACACAGGTTTTAAGTGATGTAGGCTGGATTTATGTACAAAAGTACCTTGGAGCTGGAATCGTCCTTTGTTGACCTATTTAACTCCTTATTCCACAACCCTTGCACCATTAAATGTAGAAGTGCAAGTTGACCTTATCTACAAGTGAGAAGAAATCAGGTGATGCTATGTGGCTTTGTTTGTTTCTTTTTTCATTTTTTTTTTTAATTTTTAAGCAAACATTTACTTGAGAGAGAGAGTATAGCCATAATCGATATGACATTAGGAACAGTGAATAATTAGATGACCAGAATGATAGGTCTTCCAAGCATGGTTTAAGTGTTACACACTGCTATCCTCTCTGTGTATAATACGTGGCTTTGAACAGAACCCAATGGGAAGGTACAGTCTCAACACAAGAGAAGACGTATGCAGGCCACTGAGGCAGCAGACCTAAGGGCGATTTGCACAGGTGAAAAAGCAGGAGTTTTGTGCCAAGTTCTATTCAGAGTCACCAAAGAACTGTAAATCATGGGGACCCTCAGTGCTCCATGAGCCGGGAGGTAGAAGGCTTTGGGGCCTTGGCCCTCGGGGTGAATCCTCCTCGCTTGCTGTTGCTGTTAGTGATCGGCTCAGTGCCTTTCTAATGAAGTGTCTAGGCTTTTCTTTCCCCTGTCATGGACATACTGTGTCCTTCTGCTGGGGAATGATTCATTCTTAGGCTCCTAGTGAGGGCACAGATCCTGCATTCTAACTGGGTTGCAGGGAAGTGTCCCCAGTGAGAGGAAACACAGGCCACCCCCATCAGAACTGAGCAAAACAGCAGGATCCTCACTTCCTGGGTTCAACAAAGAGTGAGGGCTCTGGGGTCCAACTTCTCATAGACCTGCAGAGGAGCTTCCTAAGAAAGACTTTAGAGTTCATCCCGGAGGCTGACGTTGGTGTAGGTCAATTTAGAATACAAATTATCTTTTCTAAAGGTTGACAGGAAGTGGGATGATTTTTTTTTTCTCATTTAAACTTAGGTTAAAATTTAGCATCTAAGCATGTTAGCCCAGTAGATACCTATGTGTCCAAGAACTATTTTCTTCTGAACGATCCTCAATATTTTGGGTGATGCAGAAAAATTTCAGACCTGCTAATTTTTGTAGACGCCTCTGCAAGTCGTTCTCTTTATTTTATTTGTAGTTTTTCAACTTAGATGTAGACATTAGAGAGTCTTGCCATTCTTTTGCTTCAGTGAGGTGCAAGGATTTGTTCCTTGGAGTTCAGGCTTAAGGTGAGAAAGGTCACACTAATAGTCAGGGGAATCTTGCAAAGCAGAGATGTACAACAGAAAGGGGAAGAAAGGACGAGAAGGTCAAAACAGAGTCACGCAGAGATAAATGTGACTTTAAATAGTTATTTAATAAGATTAAATCACATTTAATCATGTGTTACAGACATTTACCCAACATGTTAGTTTATTGGCAAGTCACTTGAGGGACGAAGGACGGACGAACTTTCTAATTTCGCGTTGGTAGCATTTCTACTGGGACCTGAAACATTTCCCATAATGATGGTTTAATAAAATCTTGCTCAATTACCTGTTGTGGGAGAGCATGGAATTTGTGCCACCTTGCTGGAAGTGTTAAAATTCTATTAAATTTCAGTTATTAGAAGCAGAGAAAAGGGGAAAAAAAGAGACCCAGCTGATTCAATTAAGACACAAATGACCAGATGTAGGTGGCGCTGAATTAGTTTTCCTATTATGCCTGGGAAATGCTGATTTTCTAGTTGGCTGGAAGCCACATTTCCTTGTCTTTATTACTAGCTTCCTGCATTTCCAGAATTTTCGCCCATATCTAGACATGGTAAACACTTTCTTCTGTATGCAAAGATCAGGAGGCCACCAACAGGGGCATGAGTGACAGTACCCAGGAGTGTGTATTTACAATCCCCTTGCACTTTTTTCCCTGAGTATGGAGACAAAAAATCTGCATGAGTTTGAGATATTGCCTCCTGGGACCAAGGGAATGAATGCAGCTACCTGAATTCTGCATATGCACACTGTGCATGGCTCACTTGCAAATTGTAAGACACCAACAAATTGTGTACATCTTCAGTCTTTGTGCAAAGTAAACCAGATTGCAGATTGCAAAAGGAGAAAACCGTCTTCAAGGAATGCTGGCTTTCAAGACCACATGTCTTACCTTTGCTGGGAAACAAAATACTAACTTGCTGAGAGCACATTATTGTTCGTTACTTTTATGTAATGGGTAGAAATCATAAATGATTCCTAAGGCTCTTTCCAAGAACTCTGCCATGTGATTGATTGTGATGCTCCACAGATACCAAGAAATATTGGAGCACAACTGCACAAAGATATCTGAATCTCCAGATGAGTTTCTAGGACAGATCCCTGGGTAGTTTATGCACTGAACCTCTGGTAACACTGTGGGTTCCTAGATGTTTTTCAGTCAGTATATTAGTTATTAAGGAAATACAGCTTGATTTAATCTTGTGGTCCTCATGGAGGATAAATTTATCATGGCTGGTCTTGGTTTACAATCAATACTAAATTGGTAAAACAATATTAGATTGATTTAGCAACCTAAGATGAACCTCGGAATCTGTGTCTAATTAATACAAAGGATGCCCAGGTAGGCAGGCCCCTCTGCCTAGTGCAATCTTACCAAAGGGGTCTTCCTCATAGAAGCAGGCAGGCGTGGACAGACAGAATGTTTTTCTTTAGCCCCAGCTTCCCATGGAAGTAAGGCCAAGACAGCTGTCAGGCTGAAGTAGCCGGGCGTCTGTACAATCCTTGCAAATTTCTAGCTGAGCAAATCTGTGAAGCTTCCTGACTTTTCCAAGATAAATGACATGGGCATTTTTATTTTTAAGAAAGCTGGAGGTTTGGTCTGTGAGGGAGAGTTCACCTCTGAACACTGGCACTTTTCTGAACAAAAGGCTGGTTCTTCTCTGTGATCCAGGAGGATTCTTTTTTTTTAAAAAAAAAAAAAAAAAGAAAGAAAATTACACATTTCATACACAGCCTGGTAATTGACCAAGCTGCCAGTCTCTTTGTTTTGTTTTTGCTTTTTTTCTTCTGCTCTAGCATTATTCTTCAAGCTGATAGGCCGTTGATGTGCAGGCTGGGATGACCTCTTGTGCGCGCACGCGTGTGTGTGTGTGTGTGTGTGTGTGTGTGCGCGCACGCTCATGCGCACGCCTTGGTTGTCTCCTTTGGCTGTGTGTGTGTGTGACTCCATCTCCAGTGGCAACATCAGTTCTCAGACCCAACTGGCCTGCAGTTTCCAAGCAAAAGTAGAGAGGAGCTGATGCGCTCACTTTTGGAATTCGGTGTTTCCTTTTTACCGTTTCTCCTGCGCTCAGTCTTGTTGGACTTCTTGCAGCTAAATTCAGTAGCTACTAATTTGGGAGAAAAAAAAAAAAGAGACTTCTAAAGTGACCTGTCCTGATTCTGTGTTCCGCTCTCTCCCTGGCTTGCTGCCCTTGGTGCACCTGACCCTCGATTTGCAGCCACGGTGGCCAGAGGGAACTGGCTCAGAGCTCATTTGCAGGGGCTTGAGCCCCTAGAGGAAAGCAGACAGCACTGGGAACTGGGTTCGGATCCTGTGGAGCAGGCAGGGGCCTCCGCTCTGCTCTCTTTGAAGTTGCTGTGCTTAGCTGGAACAGAAGCACAGGGATTCCATAGGCACACTTGCCCGGGCCTGGGACAGGCACTTCTCAAACATGCGATTCCTATTGTATTGTCTCTGTTTTTCAAATAAAGAAATGCATGCTCCGAGCTGGCAGTGTATGCGGGTCACCTAGCTAGTACAGGGCCAGGCATAGATAAAAAGCATCACTTCCTGAATGTGGGGGCTGGGGAACGGCAGCTCTAAGCTGCATCTTACACATACAGGGAAGTTTTGGGTCCAGTTAAGCACGGCTGAATGGTTTTCCCGGTGCATCTCCTTGAACTCTGCACGCGTCAGGTTCTTGTTTATAATCTAAACATCAACTCATAGTGTAGCCTCTTGTGCTCGATACTAAGACAGTGGCCTAGAATTAATTAATGAAATAGTTGCAGTCCGTTTTCCTTCCAGTTGTTGGTTGAGGGAATGATTATCCTTCTTTATTTATTTATTTATTTTTTATTTTTTTGTCTTTTTGAGACAGGGTCTCGCTGTGCAGTTCAGGCCGGCCTTGAGCTCACTTTTCTAGCCCACGCTGGTCTTGAACTAGCACCAGTCCTCCTGCCTCAGCCTCCCGAGTGCTGGGATTATAGACGTGCGCCACCACGCCTGGCTGATTATCCTTCTTTAGTACATGACGATATGTGTGTGTTAGTGCGTCTAGCGTAAGCACGCACCATCAGTTGGGGACCAAGCCTTAGCGCTCTCACTTGTTACCAGGGAGAGGCAACTTCACGGAGAACGTTTTACCACCTAGCTCTGGGCAGGCTGGGAGCTGCGCTGCGTCTTCAGGCACTCTGGGCCTTCTTCAGTTTTGTTTGCTTGGGTTTTCACTCTCGTTTCTGTATTTTCAGATTGTCTGTGCCCCATGATTTTTACCTAGCAGATAAAAGTGCCAGAGAAAGAAGGCAGCGGCTGTGAGTGACCCGCCTCAGCCCTTGCTGTGCAGCCTGGGAGGACAGAGGGTTGGCAGCATGACCGATGCCGTCTGGCCCTCGTGGGCAGAGTCTAGAGTGACATCAGCAATGTGCGACTTTTGCTCGCCAGTCCTCCAACTGGGGCTGCTGTACTCGTTTTCCTTTGTGCCCAATTCATAGTTTAGCCTCAGCTGCAAACACAGAGGACACGGGGGGTGCACCTTCACAGGCCATCTTGAACCCTGAAGTACGGTGGCTTTCCCTTCTTTTCTTCTAGCCCAGAAAGAGACGACAGACGTTGCAGGACGCAGCGGCATGATTATGCCATTTATGCCGCCAGTATCCACGTGAAAGATAATGAAGAGAGAAAGCTACTGATTCGTCAAAATAAATAATGGCTGGACTGGCTCATTATGTGTAATTGAAGTTTAAGGTCTGAGTCGCTCAGCTCCTGCAGACACTCCCAGACGTGCTGCGCCATGCACTCTCTGTATCTGTAATTCATCTGAGCGTCTCCTTCTGCACCTTGCTAGTTTAGCGATAGGAGCTCCCTGAGGTTGGGTCAGGACTCCCACTTCTTGCTGCTGCATGTTTCTCTTTCCGGATAGAAGAAGAAAAGAAGAAGATGGTAACAAGTTTTCTGATGGCTTTCTGTGAGGAGAAAAGTATGCAGAAAAATATCGGGGTCAGGAAAGGCAGGCCCCTGGCTGCAGTGGGTTGAGGGTGAAAACAGAGTGATGGAAATGAATATGTCTATGGACAGGGTAGTGTCTCTTAGGAGGCGACCTCTGGTGCCCTCTGGCATAGAGGAGTCCGCGCTCAGGCTCTGTGGCTCTTCTCAGGCCTGGCACAAAATGCAGACAGGGACCCCTGCATTCACAGAGCTCCCCGGGAGCTGCGTACGTCCCCTTGGGACCTCCCCCACCCACGGGCAGGTTTCTGCAAGTGGATATGCTCGTCTTGCTTTCTTCTTCTTTTTTAAATTATACAATTAAAATACGAATGCATTTCTGCTCATTCAGTAGATAAAATATATAAAGAGATACCACTGTGCTCTGCTACCCTCTCCCTCTGTGCCCAAAATGTAGTTCTGCGGCCTTCAGTTATTTTATATTTGTTATGCTTCAAGACGCACGGATAGGGATCTGAAACGTGCACTTTTTCATGGCTGTTCTCAAGCTCTACATACTGTTTGATGCAGTTTGGTCGTTTCACTAAGTCATATTTCCCGGCTAATGGCTGTGATGTCTGTCACCCAAGATTGCCCCATGGCACCTATTCACGAAGGGAGGTCTCCAAATGTGGCTAAATTACAGTTCGCCATTTACTTTTAATGTATTTCCCTCCAGTCTTAGCAATAATGTGATAACAAGTACCATAGAACTTTCTCTATTATACTTGTTGTTTAACAATGTAAAAGCCGGGTGGACTGTCCTCTGCCACAGTCGAGTGTGTGTCCTGCACCTGGAACCCACAGCCGTGCTTGGGAGCAGGGAGAGTGTAGACAGTCCTGTGGACAGTCCTGTGAGCAGCCCTGTGGGCAGTGCTGTGGGCAGCCCTGTGGCCAGCTCTGTGCCTCTAGCTGGCCGATGCCGTTTTTGCATCTGTTCATCATTTCATGTGTTTTCATTTTGTCAAAATGACCATTAATACGAAGTGATTCTGTTCCACTGAGCTCCAACTGTAAGCCAGACACCTCCATGAGTGATTGCTATGTCAGCCTGTGACAATACTGAGGAGGGCGAGATGTCGCCCTTAGTGGTACGAGAAACAAGGTCCCCTCAGTGGAAACTATAACTACAAAGTGATGCGTTCAAAGTCTAAAGTCTCTGTGACCAACATTTGTGATTTCCACTGTGTCTTCTTGCCTTCTCCGTTAAGTTTCATCCTCAAAGAACTGTTCACTTTTCCCCGTGTCAGCCTCGTTTCTTCGTGGACTCAGAGCAAAGGCATCACACCACCATCTTCCTCTGCTCCTGTGGAAAGAACAAGGTTTCCAGTGTTTGGTCCTGGAGCCTGGAACTGTGGAGCCGTGGGGTTCCCTTGCTGTGCTCTGTTCCGCAGAGGAGCATGGTACAGAAGAGCTGCAGGGTAGAAATTCAGGGACTCGCTTGCGTGTGCTTAGCCTACGTTCAGCATTTTCAGTTGTAGCACTGGAGTGTCTGTGATGCATGGCTGCTTTGAGCCGCTGCGCTTTTCCTTTCAAGTCAGTCTTCTCTGGTTTCACGGAGAGAATCCTGCCCTCAGCGAATAAGAGGTGGGCGGAACCTGGGGCTTATCCTGCGTGGTAGGAGAACGCGCACTGCTATGGATTTGCTGACTTCTTGTTTCATCCGGGTACTGAGCGACCCGTGTTAGACTTCCTTGATCTCTTTCTATAAACTAATAAGTATCAGTGCTGTGATTTGCTCAGTCCAAACGTCCTTTCCCTTATTTTATATCTGCCGGCCTAAATCGCACTCCTACTGTCAGAAAATAGAATTCTACGGTACTATGTACTCATTTCTTCCAGAGACTTAGCTATAGGTGCTGATTTTTTAAGTTTAACTTCTCTCTTTAGTATTGAAATTATTGACTCAATAAATGTGAGTGACCTGTTTGTGCAAGTACCAGAAGACATGCTTTAAGATGTCCTGGTACCTCAGGCTGCAAGGCAGCTCACACTGAGCTACCCTCAAGAAGCTTGACTTGGGCCAGCCAAGTAGCTCAGTGGATTAGAGCACCTGCAAACAGGTGCAGGGGCCAGGGGTTCAATCCCTGGACCTGACCTGCCAGCATGGTCCAGGGACTCACACCTGTAATCCCAGCTCTTGGAAGTCTGCAAACAGGTGGATCACTACAAGTCCGATCTAGTAGTGAGGCCCTGAACACCCTGTATGCCCTCTCCACCAAAAAAAAAAAAAAAAAAAAAAAAAAAAAAAAAAAAAAAAAAAAAAAAAAAAAAAAAAAAAAAAAAAAAAAAAAAAAAAAAATATATATATATATATATAGATAGATAGATAGATAGATAGATGGATTGACTTAATTACTTCTGATATTAGCTACATTCCCTTGAAAAAGTAGCCCCAATTTGAAGTGGAATTACAATAGAGATGATAACAACACAGAAGGTGTGCTGCAGAGCAGGCCATGCCAGAGCGGTGATCACCCAGCAGTCTGCTCTGTATCCTTTGAGAATACACATAGTAAAATCATGCGGAAGCTGGGAATGGCTTTGCTAAGTGAGAGATTTCAGGTAGTGGTGATCGGCCAGGTTTCTAAATAGAATTCCAATCAGAGACAAGCTTCCTGACTTCACTGATGATTAATGCACTCGGTTTTAATAGCTCTCTACACTGTTGTGCCTTCATTACTTTCAGGTGTACTTTGATTATCAGGTACTGTGGAAAACAGCAGTTCCTGTGGGCATTCAGAAGCCTTTCCTTCCGTCTCCCTCATCCTTTCCCTTTCCTCCTCACTCCCTGCCCTTCCCCTCCCTCATTTTTTTTTTTTTTTTTTTTTTATGTTGGGTGTGAAATAGAGCTTTCACTCTGAGATGCATCTTCAGGCCTTTGTTATTTCCATTTTATTTTGAGGGAGGCTTTCATTAAGTTGATAAATTGTGCATGTTAGGATCACACTTGCGATCCTTCTGCTCCAGCCTCCTGGAGAGCTGAGATCACAGCCATGTGCCACTCCACCAAGTTACTGAATTCTTTCTTTAATGCAGATTTTGTACATGACGTGAGTGCATCAGTTGCTCCAAGCTCTGAGACTCTGTAATTAAATGACAAATGCTCCTCTAGGGCCAGCCAGATTGTTTGGCTCATTAAAGTGCCTGCTTTCGCAGATGCAGGAACAGGGGTTCCGTCACTGATAGGCCGGACAGACCCTGCCCCTGCGGCAAACTGAGGCAGCAACTTAGGCTGGGCATAGTGTTGCCCACCTGAAATTCCAGCGTTTTTGAGGCTGAAAACAAGAAGATCCCTCTGAGTCTGAACTGTGTAGTGAGACCCTATAGAACCTGTAGATCATGTACTAAATACATGAAAAAATGCACCTCTAGTGCTTCGTTGCATTATTGTTGTAATTACATTTGATATTCTTTCATAAACCCATTTTTTTTTTCACATTTTAGAGCTTACTTCAATATATTCAGTGGGATCCTTAGCCTTCACCTTTGGACTTTCTGTGCTACCTGTTCAGCTATCCTGGTGTCTTAGTTACTTTTTACTCATTTCTGGGACAAATACCCAACACTCAAAATGAAGGAAGGGAAGGTTTATTAGCTCACAGTTACTGGACGGTTCTGTCCGTATTCAGCTGGCCCAAGGCAGAGCGGAGCAGGACAGAGGGCATCCAGTTCATGGAGGTGGAACAGCAACAAAAATGGTGACAGAGGCAGCCAACCAAACACGGCAGCAGAGCAACAGCTCTAGTCTGTCTCTCTGTCTCTCTTTATATTCCTATCAGGCTCTCTGCCGAAGGATATCCGCCCTAGACCACACCCATAGTCCCAACCCTACTCAGACCGATAATCCCATCAGTACTAAAACACACAATCCCCGGGGCTGGGGAGATAGCTCTGAGGCACAAATGCCTGGCTGGCAAGTGCAAGGTGATGAGTTTGAACCCTGGTCCCGCAAAATAAATAAATAAATAAATAAATAAATAAATAAATAAATAAATAAATAAATAAAATAAAACACACAATCCCAGTGACTCACAAGTCAAGTCTCAATCTATAGCAGTCCCCACCCAATGACTACATGAGGCTTTGAGGGGACAACTAGACATAAACCATAACACCTGGAGACTGCTCTACAATTTGTGTGTGTGTGTGTGGCACCAGGGATTTACTTAAGGACTTTATGCTTGCCAAGCAAGTGCTTATTCTACTGAGCTATCTCCCTAACCCCTGGTGTTGGTTTAGGACGGCCATTTTACTGGCTCTCGGCTGCATCTCATCAGGGTATGTTATAATAAGAAAGGTTAACTGATATTGCACTGACAAAAAACATAAGCTATCAGTGGCTTAAAATAGCCAACTGTCGGGGCTGGGGAGATAGCTCAGTAGAATAAGTGCTTGCCTGGCAAGCACAGGGGCCTGAGTTCAATCCCTGGTTCTGAAAAAAAAAAAAAAAATAGCCAACTGTTATACCTGAGTGGCAGTCAGTGACTATTGTAGGTACTGGGGTAGCTAGCTCAGTGCTTCACCGTTATCAGTGATAGGCCAACCGTATGGATCTACCAGCTGCCCCTTCTGGTTCTTGAGGTTGGATTTCACTTGGCAATAAATCTGGAAGCTATGCATGTCACATCTTGTCCCTGTGCCTGGCCCAGATCCTTGCATATGATATTTTTGGTGCACAGCGAAAAGAGAAAACAACCAAAATGCAAATATGTTGGCTATTTTAACATTAGAGAATCAGCGTTAATGTTGTAGATATTTTCATTGACCAGGGGGAAGTGGACGCGGGGGTGCGCCGGGGGACACGGACAAAGACCTAAAGGCATTATTATGTAGCTACTGATCCCTTTGTATAGTGTTGTACTGATTTTCAACCTTTTACTGAAATAATTGTTAAACTCACGACTTACAGAAAGAGAAATTTTAGCTTTTAAATCAAAGAGCTTTGGAGGTTAGGTACCCAGTAGAGAAGAATAATGAAAGCCAAGGATCAAGTTGTCCCTCACAGGTGCATACGACAAGGTCCTACTTGATTTATGAATTTGTCCTTAAATTCGCTGAATAAATTTTAGTAGCCAATGTAAGCCAACACACTACCATGCAAACATTGCTTCAGTCAGCTAGGGGCGACACAAGTTGCTGTGATCATGGCGGCTGACAAATCAAAGGTGTGTAATTCTTACAATTTTGGAGGCTGGGCATTCCAAGAAGAGGCTTCAGCAAATTCAGTGTGTGGCAAGGATGGGCAGGGTTGTGCCACAGGGCACAGCCTGTGGCAGTCTCTGATGTTTTTAACTGGGACACCTGTTGGATTCACAGGTTCTTTGCCTGTATGGCCAGTGGCTTCTGTTATGTCCCACATGCATGCCATCATAATGTGGCCAGATTTCAGTGTAGGAATTTGGGGAGCTGAATACTCATTCCATAGCACACAAGTATTTGTAAGACTAAGAATCTTCTTTGAATATAGAACATGTCACGCAGGGGAATTTTATTCCTGATCCTGAGAGGTAAGCGGCTTCCTTCCGCAGTCTGCATGAGGCACCCGGATGTCTCACGAGACCCGGTGGCTTTTTCTTGTGGTGCCATTCCACACTCCCATGCGTGCTTTGTAGAAGAAAGGCATTTCTTTGAGCAATCCGAAGGAGCTGGCAAGTCAAATTTGGTGCAAATGAAGAGGCTTAGCACTCGCGTGTGCGCTCCATCCATTCGAGTCATGTGGACCTCCTGGTGTGCCAGACCGGGCATGGTGTTAGAGAAATGTCAAAATCAGTTACTCAGTGCCGAGCAGGGTGGATGGAGCGATTGCAGGGTTACAGCTGGGGAGAAGCACCTGGCTACTGTGCCTTGTGGAGGGATGGTAAAGTTTGTCCAGCATAATTTTATCCTAGAATACTCTTAGCTGAATGTATAAACCAGTAGGCGAGAACCCTGAAGGGAGGGTTTCTAATGCTAGCATCATTATCTGTAGCTGCAGCAGAGGCAGAACCCTATGCACTGCTTTGCTCAGCCCCACGTTCCGACTCCAGTAGAATGTGCTAGTCTTTGCAGCGCGTCTCACCTTCCATACCTTTTCTCTTCTCTCTCTCCCTAACCTTCTGATGTGGTGCTGCAGCCACCAAGAATGGCCTTTTCCCTCCTGGCTATGTTCCCAGACTCTCTGTGTCCTGTGTTTCTTCCTCGACATCTCTGCTGCACCCCAGCCTGTTGGTACCTTTCACATCTTCACTGAGCTGCCCCCTGCTGTGTAATGCTTCCTAACCCACCAAATTCTCGTCCTGGAAGCCCAGTATGGGAAGTGCTAGGCAGAGTGATGGATGTGTGGCGTTCACTCAGTGGGTGTGAAGCGTTATTATACCTTCAAAGTTCATGCTCATTATTGAGAAGCACAGCCGATTCCTCTGAAGACCCCAGCGGTGTGCGGGGCATCATGGGCTGACTAGGCCGCTCTTCCAGACCTTACCTCCACGCAGCTGAGGAAGCTGCGTCACACTAGACAGCTCTTCGTTTGTTAGCTCTGAGTACAAATTCCTCAGCTACCCTTGCCTAGAACCTAGATCCTGATGTGTCTCTTCCCAAGGCTAACGGTTCTCAGGGGTGCAGCTGTAGCACCCCACACTCAAATGCTTCTGTGAAGAAGAAGCACACATGGAAGCTTTCACATCCTAAGAGCCTGCCAAGCCAAGGCCTTATACAAATTGAGCCCTGTGGGAGGCTTTCTGGCCTTCCCCTTAGGGAATGGATGTCCCTGGGCTTGTCCTGTGGACTGTGCTTTGGGGACAATACACTTCTGAGCAGTTCCCCAGCCCAGAGCCCAAGTGACCACACTCTGCAGATGAAGGTCAGGCATTTGCCCCTACCAGAAACATTACTGCAGAAAAAGCAAGAGGTTGAAGTCAACGAGATTTATTGTCTAGAATTTTTCCGGTACTAGTGGATAACTGAGGCTTGCTCGGAAATAGAGCTGCTAAGTGCTGAGACAGACACCCAGCATCAGAGGGCTACAGTGCCAAGAGAGCTTGTGCGCAGCCCAGGGGACAGCGGAGAGGTGGGGAGAAGCCTCGCACAGCAGCTACGTGTCGCACCTCAAGGCAGTCACACCTGAGCGCTCTCTCTCTGGACTTCTCAGACCAGCAAGAAACATCTCCCTGGTCCGCATCACACAGTCTCGTTTGCTGTCATTGATGTCTGGGCGGTTTCTGCCTCTTCCATCACCCGTAAAGGGAGAGGAATAGCCCTGTTTGTATTTTTGTCCATACAGAAGCGTGCTCTTGGAGTCGACTCCCATCACGATGAAAGGATAATCCACTGCGCTTGGAATCCTTCCTGGTGACGTGCAGCACATGGCGGTGGGCACAGGTGGCCAGAAGAATCTGGCCTTGGGGTTCTGCCTGTCTCACAGTGGGGTATTAGAATGGCTGACATATTCCTGGTTGGAATTTCCCTTTGGCTTCCCACTAAAATGAAGAAGTCTACATATGCAGATGGCATATTTCATTAATACAAACAGAAAGAAGTCCAGGCGACAGATGCTTCAGGGACTGAGGGGAGAGGAGCTCTCTCTATTTCTCCAACAGCAACCACTCCGGTGACAAATTTCTCCCACTGAGCATATTGAACCAAGAGCAAAGAAACATGCAGTTTTCAAGCCTTAGGCATTCTGTGATATTTAAGAGTGGGAAGATCAAAATCAGTATTTTTGTACAATGTGTGCTTAGGCAGAGGAAGCTCTGGGGAAGAGGGCTGAGCAGGAAGAGCGAGGCGTGGTGAGAATCCCGGCCTTTGAAGGGGCATGGCAGGGGTCCTGTGCTCCTGAGCACCTGCATGAGTGAACCTTAGTCAGGGCCACTGTCCTACATAAGGACAAAGGGCAAATTATTTGCATGTCAGGGGATGGGTTGGGATGGTTCCAGTCCGTTGTTCCACTGTCTTGTGGGAAATCTGCTACATACCTGATTAATATCAGAGAGGGTTCACTTCTGTCTCTGCTTCTGATCGGCTTACATGAAGATGGCCAGGGTTAAACTTAAAAGGATGTCAGTGTGTAATGTTTAAGGAATTGCATAAACTCCTCTGTGCTTACTGACCCTGCTTCTCAGAGCTCAGTGTGAGTTGGGACAGCTGCCTGGAGGCGCACAGAAAGGAGAGGAACTGAGAACAGAAAGAATAAAACAGAAGGTGCTTCACCCTGTTCCTGAAAATCCCTAGGAAAAAATTTTGCTGGGATTTTTGTGGCTCCTCAGTGTGCTAAGATGATGCTAATAAAATACTTTTGGTAAGCATATTTTGTATTCACACAACATCAAAGCTTTACATTACTTTTCACTGTTTATGTGCTTCTATCATACAAAAGGCCGAGTCAAGACTGGAGGACCACAAGCTACAGCTTTGGGTTCCACAGGTGGATTCTCAGACTCTACTGGCTTTGTGAGCCCCACCCCTCCCTCTTCCAGCTACTGCTCCTCCTCCTCCTCCTTCTCCTCTTTCTTTTCTCTCTTTTTCTCTTCTTTCTTCTTCCCTCCCTCCCTCCCTCTTTTCCTCCCTTAGTTTTCTCTCTCTTTCTCCCCTCCCTCCCTCCTTCCCTCCCTCCCTCCCTCCCTCCCTCCCTCCTTAAAACCCTAATCCAGTACCTGCTAAGCTATAGGAAGCTAATTAAAACACCTTTAACAAATCCGTGACAGATGCCCTTTTGCTATGTAACTCTGAGCTGGTGCTGTCAAAAGCACCAGGTCCTGCTGATTCAGCACGCTACTGCCCGTGGAAAGGGAGCAGCACTCCGTGGTCAGACGTGACTGTACCTTGTCTGTACCTGCCCTGTTCAGCGCTCCCCTGCGATCCCTCTCTGTGAGGGTGAGGCATGCTGGTTGGCTCTTGTAAAGACAACACATTTTCACTTTGGGGGCTTTTAATCCCCTAAATAAGCCTCACAATATCTGAATGAATAATGAAGTAGCATGATGAAAAGCACCTAGAGAGTAGTGGTTGCTCTTACCTCCACGTTCCTTTGTCCTTTCTGTAGAGATGTAACAAACACTCAACATGTGTTGTGACATACTGTGTTTAGCAGGAACACTGAGACCAAGGCAGACAGCCTCTGAAGGCTCCAGAGGCTCCCCTTGTGTGTGATCCAGTCCACACTGACCACACACCCAGTGTCTCATATTAGCAAGTGAATGGAATAGGGAGAGCCACTGCAGGCCAAAGGGTCAGCAGCAGCAGGTGGGGTGCCCATAGGCACACACTGGGTCCCCTGAGCGCTGACAAAGAGCTCTAGGCAGGCCCCTACTGAGAAAAGCTTGCACTTAGAGACACCCGCCCCCTCATAGTTATTTTATAGAATACTGAGTCTGCTTTCTCCCAGCACGCAGACACACTCGTGCACATGGGCATACACACACCTTTAGCCACAGAAAACTTATTTCTGGGAAACTTTTGACAAAGTCTTCAATTTATGTTTATTGCTTTTAATTCAAGAATATACATCCATTCTTTCTTTCTTTCTTAGCAGAAGGAATTACTATTTTCCTAAGAGGGGAGACTGTTGAAATAGCAGCCTGGCAAATAAACTCCTGCTCTTGCATGGATACATCTGTCCTTTCTCTTGAATTTTATGCAGGACTTGGATCTTAATGCTAGAACAGCATGATCGGGCTCCAGCTGACTGACTTCCAGGAGCCCGAGTTAGAGCTGCTGCTCCCTCCCCTGAGAGAGGTTCAGCTTGAGCAGCTGAAGATAAAGGCAGCTGTCCTATCAGTGAGAGAGACTGAAGTCCAGTCTAGGCAAAGGATCATTTTATTTATTTACTTATTTATTTATTTATTCATTCATTCATTCATTCATTCATTCATTCATTTATTTGTCTTTTTGAGACAGGGTCTCACTATGCAGTTCAGGCTGGCCTTGAGCTCACTTTTTTAGCCGAGGCTGCTCTCAAACTCACACTGATCCTCCTGCCTCAGCCTCCCGAGTACTGGGAGTACAAGCGTGCTCCACCATGCCTGGCCAAAGGATTGCTTTAAAGCTCTTTGTTGGAGATGCTCGCAGAATACTGCTTTATCCTCTGTCTCCAGATGTGATATTTTTGACTCCAACCTAGGGTCCTAAGAAACCATGCTTCTGACGTAACTCACTCAAGACACCATGTTCTCAAAAAGAATCAATGACAGACAAAACCACTTCAGCGTCAGCCACCACATCCACACTTAAAGGCCCCAAAAGGTTTCTGAAGGAAGCTTCACTTCAGGTCATGGCAATGTACATGACACAGGCTGTGCCTGCTCAGCAGACAGCCATCTCCGTTTGCCTGGGCAAATGTAATAGAAGTGCCATTTATTGAGACCATAACAAAAACAGAGGGAAGGCCTGGGGAGATAACTCAGCTGTCTAGGCACCTGCCTGGCAAGTACCAGAACCCAAAGCGATCCCCCATATGGCGTGGTGTGCTGGCCCTGGAACCCTAGACTCCTCGCTATGCCTGGAAGCCAAGCCCTGACGAGGCTGAGGCTGCAGGAGGGAAGGATAGCAGCCAGCCAGATTGTCCAGCTGCTGTGCATTATGGGCTCTGCATTCCACCCAGATGCTAAGATGATTCAGCTCTAAAGCATGCTATTCTGCTTACTTATCACACTCAGAGTACCAGGCCACACTCATAGTAGGCACTTAAGGTCTCTTTGTTAAATTTACTCAGAATGAATTTAGATGGCTCCAGCTGTGTTGCTTATCATGTTTTGTGGCTTTACTATAGGAGCCTGTGGGTTTTTTTGTTGTTGTTTGTTTTGTTTTTGCGAAACTGGGGATTGAACTCAGGCCCTTGTGCTTGCCAGGCAAGGTTTTTTGTTGTTGTTGCTCAGAAATTTTAAGAGTTTTAGGCAAAGGCCGAGGGATAACCAGGAGCGTAGTCGAAAGGCTGGAGCTGAATGAAGGTAGGAAGAGATGTGCTGTGAAAACTTGTTTTCTATTTCACCCCTCAGAACTTTGGGGTGCTCTGCCCATAAGCCTGCTGGGGCCCTGGAAGCCTCTACATAGAGCCTTAAGGTCTGCCTCCTCACATGCAGAGTGGGGAAAGGAGGCCAGGAAAGGATCTGCAGCAGCTGAGAGAATAATCTTTAGCAAAGTCTCAGTCTTAAGGGAGGTGGGAGAGCATCTTTGGGCATTGACATAAGAAACTGAATGTTCATGGAGACTAATTTTGCACCAGGAGTGAGCCTGCAGCAGGGTATGTTAGAAACTGGGCTTGTAGAGCGCTGAGAATTTCCACAAAGCTTCACTGCGTCCGCAGGATATAGCAAGCTCTGCTTGCTGGAGCCTTCCTGTTCTTGGTCTCTCAGTTGCCTGCCAGTCATTTCTGTGTGATGAAATGAAGGGACAAACAAACCAAATCTCACGTCAGTCCTAGGGAGTAAGACACAATGGACCCGGCTGTGCGGGTCACCTTGCAGCTAAACCTTTTTACCTATTAATACTAATTGAGATAAAGCTCCTTCAAGATCTTGGTCACCTGTCCTTAAGTGTGACAGCAACATAACCCGGTCCTTTTTTTCCTGGAGGGCAACAATAGCTTAGAAATACATAATTTGCTTTTAAGGTAACACATACTGGGCCACCTATAATCCAGCTATTAGCAAATCATGAAAAGCTGCATGTCTTTAGTAAATGCTGTATAATTCATTTGGTTTCTTCCAGTTGGATTAAAATTCGAAATTAAAAAGAATGATTTTTGGGAGCGGGCAAGATGGCTCAGTGGTCCAGAGCACCTGCTGAGGCAAGCTTAGGCAACCACAGGGACTGTAGTTTAATCCCTGGTACCACATGCTGTGCCAGCCCCACCCCCAGGGCCGGCGGAGCTTGCCATAATATAAATACATACATACATACATACATACATACATGCATAAATAAGTAAAATAAAAATAATGGATTTTCATTAATATGAAGGAAAATTTCCTGAGCAAGTTGTAAAATATGTCTTTATTCTCAGGCTTTTAAGCAAATCAAATCCCATGCACCATTTGGAAATCACTATAGTGGGCTTATATGCTTATTGTAAGCAGGGCCCATAGTATTTTTGTATTTGACTTTGTAGTGTTTTAGCTGAATCACTTTTGCCAAGCTTCTTCTGTATGAGAGGGATGTGAATTCTTCTCTACACTTAGTCATTTGGTAACTTTTAAAATTTTTATTTTACTGTAAAACTCAGCGCTGATAAATCACTGGGCTTATGTGGAGAGTGGGTTTAGAATTTATGCACTGTGACTAAAGTGAGTAAAAGTATGAATTTATTTCTCCATAACGGAGTGCTGCTTGCTCATGACACCATTTCTGGTTAAGGAAGAAAACTCCTCTGCCACTTCGATTTATTTTACTTGCTTGCAGTGAAAATCCATGGCTCTTAGGTTAAATTCGACTCCGTAGAGCAGAGCGTTTAATTTCCCCCACCTAGTTTCTTTCCCCTGTGCTTGGGGCTCGCAGGACAAGGAGTTGAATGCCACATACAGTGAGTGAGAAGAAGTGGGGATGGGCGCTGGGTCAGGGGCAGTTTGGTCGCTGCAGCATGCCCCTGAAGAACACTGTCCCTTGGTCTTTCCCATGGACGCCGTGTCTTGCCTTCGCAACTGCCATCAGATGAGATCACTGTCTTCTGTTTTTCATTCTGCATTGTTCACCAAAGTCCCCATCATCATGCTTCGTGACAGTGCATCTGCTCCTGAGACTGACTATGCCTGCCGCTCAGCCTGGCTAGGGGCTCGCCCTCCTCCTTCTCCACAGCTACTTCCTCCAGGCTTTGGTTCCCAGACAGTGCCCTTGGGTAACATCCGTGCCCTACACTAAGCCTAGGGAAATTTTCACATCTTATTAGCCCCATGGGGCCTTCTCCTGTGGGGTGACAGACTGAAAGACTGGCTTCTCTCAGGCTGCTGATGTCAGGTAATGGGGAAGTCGTTCTTGCTTACAAATCATCTTCTGTGAGGTCTCTGCTGCTTCCCCAGCTGCAGGCTTTCTTTCCAAAGCGCGTTGGCCTGGATTGGTGAGCAAATGTATTCGGACTGTGCCATCCGGCTTGCTAAGCTCCTAAGGTCCTTCCCACCAGGGAAAATCCTACTCATCCTTTTGATCCTCAAACTGATCCTGTATTTTCCCCTAAACAATGCTTTTTGCATTTTTTGCTTCTACTACTCACTGACCAAGTCTCTTTTTTTTTGTAATCATTAAAATGTATTTATCAATTCTTATATGTGATTATTGTTAGCCAAAATATTTGGGGCTCTGGGTTTCTTATATAATCTATGATCACAGGAGTAAAACAACTTGTCTTTTTTTTTTTTTTTTTTTTTTGAGATAGATTTTTCACTATGCAACACAGTCTAGCCATGAGCTCATTTTGTAGCTCGAGTTGGTTTCCAACTCACAGTGATCCTCCTGCACCAGCCTTTCAAGTGCTAACATCTTAGGTGTACAGCTAGTGAGAAAAACCATTTGGAAGTCACAGCTAAGAGACAATATTGTCCCTGTTGTTTGCTGTCTCTTTCAAGAGAGTGTGCCTCACATATATGCCAATTATTAAGGAAAATGAGCTACTTAAGTTAACAAAAAAAAGAAGAAATATAATTTTCTTAGTAATTAAAAAACTTTGTAACTATAGTAACCCATTGGAGCTGATTGATGTTAACTTGAAGAAGAAAATACTTAATTGCAAGGACCAAAGGCCAGGTTGGAGCATTATTAACTGATGAAGAAGGGAGACTGGAGGCTGAGTGACTGTCAGACTGGCAGGAGCAGGTGAACGCATTGTGCTGGGCTCAGAGGTCTGAAGAGACCACTGCAGTAGGCGGAGAAAAGACTTTGCAGAAAGTGTGGTCTGCATGGCACAGCTCAGATGGTTTTTAGCCATCTAGGGTGGGTGCTTCAGCTCTGAGGTCTGGTCTTTCAAGTCCCAGGAAGTCATGCGTTCTCCCTTCAGGCTTGGCTCCAGGCAACAGTGTGGAGCAATGGCTTTCCAGCCTGGCCTAGACCCAACTGACACAAGGGAGCAGCAGGTGGCGGTTCTGGGGAAACACAGTTACCATCTTTAAAGAGGACACCCTGCTCCTCAGCTGGATTGATATGCATTGCTTAGAGCCAATTGAAGAGATAAAGAGATGTCTTAGCCAGCTCTGTGCATATCATGGAAATAGGACTAACTTCAGCCAAAATGCAGACAAACACCCCTACTTCAAGGACAGTCACCCAGCTGGCCCGCCAGAGGTACACAGTGAGGAGAGGGAGCGTGGACAGGGAGGAGGCAGAGCTCCCATGGGAGCTGCTGTGCAGGTGGGAGACATTGGGTGGGACTGCTCCAGCTGTCCTGAGGCTTGTGGCATTTACTGTGCAAGAGATGGGGGTCTGCTGCAAGTATTTAGGCAAGTAGTGATATGAAAACCTCAGCAGCCCTGGGCCAGGTCTGCCATGCCAGCTCTCTGCGAGGATAATGCAATAGGGGCTCCCGTGCAAGTCTAGTCTAGGTAACTTAGTGATATAACAAGGCCTTGTCTCAAAGTAGAAATCATAAAAGGGCTAGGGGTATACATCCCCGAAGTTCCGGATGCAAAAACCAAAACCAGAACTAACCTGGCTTTATCAGAATTGCTCTGGTATGAAGCAGACTGGAGAGAGATGGTGTAGGGGACATAAGCCGCTCTGCAGGCTTAAGGACAAGAAAGTGCCACAGGGGTCAGTCCCTGAATTTGAGGGAAAGAACATTGCAATCAGAAACACTTTAGGGTTCTTTCTTTTTCATTTTTGGTCTGTATGTTTGGTAGCTTTTCCGTGATCTTCTAGCTCCTGAACCTGGGAGTACTTTTCAAGCAACTGAAAATGCTTTCAGGCTTTGTCTGGCATAGTTGCTTAGAAGTGAAATTCACAGGTTATATTTCTCTGTTCCGGTACTTGGTTCGCAAGTGAAAAGCCACAAGAAGATACTCTTGGCCTCTTGCAGTCATTGAGCAAAGAGGCTACAAAAATAACAGTGTGCAAGCTATCGCATCTCAAGGTTCCTAGCTCTCAGGCCACTTCTACACATGCACGTCTCGTTTGTGAGTGGAACCATGGCGGAGGGCAGTGTTGGATAGGCAGGCACATGGCACTCAGCCTCCCGCTATCACAGGGACAGTGGGCACGTGGTATGTGCCATCCATCCAGGGCTCAGGGTCTCTGCAGTACTATTACACTACTTCTTCCTCTGTGATGGATATATTATACCTGATTTCCATGAGTGACACCCAACACTATCCAAATCCAGTAGCCATCAGCCAGTATGTCACTAAGGATATCTCTCTTCTCTTCTCTTCTCTTCTCTTCTCTTCTCTTCTCTTCTCTTCTCTTCTCTTCTCTTCTCTTCTCTTCTCTTCTCTTCTCTTCTCTTCTCTTCTCTTCCTTCCTTTCTTTCTTTCCTTCCTTCCTTCCTTTTTTTCCATCCTCACTTTTACCTCAACCAGTCGATCCCCACCTCAGTGGAATGTTACTTTGCAAGTGCCCTTCAGAAGGCCTCTTGCAGTCTAACAGAGAACGCGTCTCAGTCTTACATCTCTCTGTCCTCAAACTCAAATGTTTGTTATGATGTGTTAGACACCCATCCACTACTGTGGCAAAATACCTGGGACAGGGGACTTTAAGAAGCAAGAGTGCATTTGACCCCCATTTCGGAGGTGATTTTGCTGCTCTGGGCCCCCGGAGAGGCAGAATGACATGGCAGGGAGCACGGGACTGTCCCCACGATGTAGAGGAGGAAGGAGGACAGGAGAGCCAGGAAAGAAGGGACAAGAGCAAGGGTGGCACTCAAGGCCACAGGCTTATGATCCATTTGCTTCGCTAGGCTCTGCCATCTGAGTCCCCACCATGGCTGCAAACTGCCCTCAAAGGACGGTCCCATCCAGGCGATGCAGGGAGAACCCTTAATGCTTCACTCACTCCCCAGCATCTGGCTCTGCCCAGATAGTCCTGCGGGAGACATTCTAGCCTAAAGTGGATCAAGCTGCCTGCAGCCTAGCTTCCGGCCCTCCTGCTCCAGTGTGCGGGAGCTGAAGTATGTGCATGGCTATGTTCTCATAGCTGGCTTAAGTAAGAGAACTCTGCATCTGCCTTCATAAATCAACTTTCAATACTTTTAAATCACATTTACAGCTCTTCTCAGAATTTGCGTGGATTCACCAGCGTCTTTTGGTGCTGCAGGTGCTCTATGCGACCTGCACTGCAGATTGCTCTGCTCCTTGATGGCAGTCCTGGGGACTCAGTCACAGAATCTCACTGCCTCATTCTCTCTCTGGTTTCCTCCAGCAAATGGGCTCAGTCCACCCCAGAATTCCAAAGCTTTGTCTGCACCTACACTATTAGAGATGACTTTAACGCAGACACTCTTATCCGTCTCCCACTTCAATGGAACTATCAGAAAGCCAAAGACGCATGTTTAGAATCACCAGAGGAGTTGTGCTTTTGGAAATGGAAATCAGGGTCCCCTCCTAATTCCAGCCATCTCCCTGTATATGAGCCTACTGGAGAGTCAAACAATAGATTATCATCAGAAAGGGAGAGACAGTATCAGCAACCAGTAGAATTCTTTTTTTTTTTTTTTTCTGTCTTTTTGAGACAGGGTCTCTCTATGCAGTTGAGGCTGGCCTTGAGCTCACTTTTGTAGCCTAGGCTGGTCTCGAACTCGCACCAATCCTCCTGCCTCACCCTCCCGAGTGCTGGGATTACAGGCGTGAGCCACCACACCTGGCTGAACAGTAGAATTCTTAAGCATTAGTGATCTTCCATTCTGGACTCCTAAGCAGGAGTCCAGGGCTGACCCAGGGGACTTGGGGGGCAGCACTGATTGGCTCCATCGCATCTGCGGGGAGGGACTGGGAAGATCAAGTTTGTCCCTGGCTTTTCACATTATACCTTAAGGGTGCACTTGGTCTGTCCTGTTCCTTTCTTCCAGAACCCTTGTGGAGATTAATGTTCTCTATGTGGGCACCCTCAGACATCGGAGCACTGGCTGTGCCTTGTTAACATTACTCATCAGACAGGCATGTACATTAGGGAAGATCTCTGGACAGACGGTTCAGCGCGTCCATCCTGGATCCGGTGTTTCTCCTGGCCGTGTCCCTTCTTAGCACTTCAGCTCTGAGATCCGGGGTAGTAAAAGGCAGGAGAGTGCAGTGCATGGTGACCGCTCACCTTTGTACTCATCCTGAGACCCACGTCAGCCATTGTCTCCCTAATGCACCTTCCTGGAGCTGAGCCCATTAAAATGCAGTCCTTGGTTCACATCAAGAGTTGAGTCCACAAGGCCTTTAGCAGCTCTTATTTTTCCATCTCCCCCATGCTGAGGATCTCATAACTCCAGCTAAGCATTCAGGCTTGGTGCTATGAGCTTCCACCCAGTGGAAAAATCACAACTTATATCTACCCACTGCTGACCATTTTATACAATAATTACTTTTCTATGACTTAATGCCTCCAAAAATATCAGAGGATAGAAGCGATTATTATTACCCACAGTGCTCATTACTGTCGTTAGTACTGCCATGATTGTACGCACAGGCGGGGTGGGGCTGGGCCAGCAAAGCTGGGGTCCAGCCTGAGCCCCACTTGAGAGCCTCTCCGTGTTCTTTTCCTGGGAGAACAGTGCTAAGGCGATTAACCATACCGGGAAAACATCTAATTTCTCCCCAAATTACATGGTGACCAGAGACTGACACCTGTCTACTTCGCCTTCACTGCCTCACTAGGTTCAGTTTTCTGCTGGGCTCTCTGGAGCAGGGTGGACTGTGACAGGCCTCTGCTGGGAAAAAGGCCCTATGCCCCGACTCCTCAAAAGGAATCTTGAGTAGGAAGGATAGTCAGGGCGCATGTTTCACAGAAGCCTGCACCCCTCCACCGAGACCACCGGGCTGCCGGCCTCTTACTCTGCTCTCTACTCGGTCCAGCCTCTGTGTCATTGCCAGGTGAGGTCTGAATGAAAACAAAACCAGGCTTAAAGGACCTGGTGGGTCTGTGCGTAAGTTGCTTTTTCCTAGTTCTTTCCTCAGGATTTCAAGTCCAAAAAGAGCTACCACAGTCTTAACGCCTTTTTAAAAACTGCAAAGACTGATAAAGTACTGCTAGACTTTAGTGGGCTCATTTTTAAGACCGTAATAACTTATAGTAACCTGAATCTAGTTCTGGGCCATATTTCTCGAGTTGAGCGTTTTACACCTTGAGAGACAGAAGTTCAGGGAGACAGAGAGGAACCAGAAGTCACGGTGTCAAGTCTGTACTTATGAAGACTGATCAGTGTTCAGCACAGAGTGTCAGAAGTAAAGATTGTTGTCGTCCTTCTGGGTTATTTTATTTCACTTTCGGTCACTTAGACTTGCATTCCATTTATTTACTTATTTACCTACTTACTTCTTTACTTATGTTATTTTATTTTTTTACTAGGGAAGAGAACTAGCTTAAGCCCTGCTCACGGCTTGCCTGTGTGCTAAGAGAGGGCAGCAGTGCAGCAAGGACAGGCACTCTCTCACCCCTCAGATCCAGGCGTGTGGCATGGATGTGATGACATTAAAACGTGGCAGACGGGGCTGGGGAGGTAGCTTGGTGGTCTAAGCAAATCCCTGGCAACTTGAAGGACCTGGGTACTACTAGGCCACTCTGGATCCAGAACCCTGGGTACACTGTGCCGACCTCTGAAACAGGGCGTCATTGTGCGCGTCTATAATTCCAGGGCTGGGGAGGCTGGGAATGAGGGTCACTATAAGTCTGTGCTCCATAGAGCGACACTGTACAGGCAAATATATATATATGAAAAGAAAGAAATTCCAATGATGAATAAGTTTTTTAAAGGCAAAGAAGGTTTTTAGCATCTAGGATGATTACTCATCTGAAAGCCAGAGGAATGGACTATGCATCTTACTCATGTGACTTGGGTGGAAATCACATAAAAATATAATATTAAATCCACAGCATCTATTTACTGCTGTAGACTTTGCTGGTAATTCGAGTTTATTAGAGTCAATTTTACCATTTGCTAATTAATTCTATGAAACATAGATGGTAACTTTTATTTTGCTTTGGTAAAAAAAAAAAAAAAAAAAAAAATTAACGAGTAACATTATGAAACCCATGGAGGATATGATCATGTATGCCAATAAAAAGCAAATTGGCTTCACTTTGAAGGATTACGCCCAGTGGTGTTGTAGAGCTTACCCCTTGGCTGGTCTGGTCTGCTTTTCCAGGAGCGACTGCCCCATGTAACACGATGCTAAATGAGACTTTTGGTTGAACTCTGAGAAGTACTAATTGGGGAAAAAAACAAAAAGAAAAACAAAAAAACAAAAAAAAAAAAGTGCCTTAAAATTTTAGGGAAACAATAGGAACGTTCCAGAAATACTGTAGCCATAGCAACTCCAGGGGCTTCAGTAGCTGCTCTTAAACTTATCCGCTGAAGTAACTGCATCCATTTAAGAGGATCAGGGGAGACTAGCTGTCTCAGACATGTTGGTTGTCCAAGATCTGTACAGAGTGGTAGAGGAAAACCCAGTGACCATCCGCTGTAGCCTTGGGAGCAAATGATCAGGCATCAGACAGCTCAGGCAGCTGAGGAGTGTGGCAACTTCTCTGCACCTGCGCACTTGCACGGCCATAAACACTACTTCCCCACAGCGTCAGAGTTATCCACAGGCCAGATAACAATCAGACCATCGGAAAGCCTGTGGGAAAGCCCGCAGTACCACCCCATGACTGCTTGCAGATGAGGTGCTAGGATTACAAGCTATTTATCAGGCACAGGTTTAGTGTAAGTGCTGTTCTCACGTTTAACTTACTCATGTCCCACAGTTCTAAGATTCATAGGTGTAGTACGACCACCCATGGAGCCTATTTACAGTATTTTGAGGAAAGTGTAATAACAGCAAAGATCAAAGATTTAAAAAAAGAAGAAGAAGAAGAAGTTCGTTTGGTGAGGTAGGCACTAATCTGGGCAGCTGAGCATCTTGCGCACCTCAGCAAGACACAGGGAAAGATTACGCAAAGATTTCTACACATGGCAAGCTTGGCTAACTTTTCTTCTCATATTCAGTTTATTTTTGCTGGGTCCTCATGATAGCTAAGTGGAATCTTTATTCTTCAAGCAACTGGCTTCTTGTGGGCTCTTCCTACGGAATTTTCTAGTAATTTGTAGCCAGTAATTTGTTTCTAGTAATTTGTGCCTTGATCATTAATTACTGTTGAGGGTCTACTTATGTTAAGACATGTTGGTGCACCAAACATATTTTGTTAAACCATCTTTGCAAATTATCAAAGCATTGTAAGTATTTAGAGACTGTTAGTGACTGTTCAGGTTGACCAAAGTATTGTCTGATATTCCAACTAGGAAGTAAAAGGACCTATCTTGTAGGTCTCTGAGGATCTTTCAGTTATACTTTGTTGTCTTTCATTCATGAAACTGAAGCAGCTTTCTCTAGGAAAATTTCATATATTGATATGGGATAAAGTTACTTAATAAAACCTGACTGGGTGGTGCTCCAGTTGGATGTTCTTAAAAAAAAAAAAAAAAAAAAAAAAAAAAACTTAACAACAACAATAACAACAAACAGCATACACTTACATTATCTTAAACCCCAGGTAAGTCTCCATGTGTGCCCGGGGAGCCAACCAAACGTAGCAGGTTACATATAGCCAGTGCCTACCTTGTTATAGAAGGACACAGCTCTATCAAGGACAAGATTAAGACTGACCTATGATAAAAGAGAGAGGAAGACACAGCAGGATAAAAATAAAATGCAGAGTATATAACACTCAATCTTGTGATCTTTCTCTAGTAATACTCGCTAGATGAAATTATAGAGCAGAACAAAGTATTGGATTCCCAAACCATGCTGACAGGTCACTTAACCTGTTCTTTATCTAGCATATGTGTGTTATGTTCATCACTAGAAGTTTTCTTTTAAAGCATCTAAGAGATGAGTTTGGCTTGCCTGAAGTCACAAGCTTCCAGTGGCCAAGTCATAATGTTAAATCCATATCTACCTGACCCTTTCTCCATGGGCTTTCCACTCTGCTGGAATATTTATAGCTTGATAAATTTATTATTTGAAGCAATGAGAAAAAGAATGAAAATTCCGTAATACCTTAGTATTTAAGCTGCTCTGAAGTAGCCTCTTAGTCATTAACGACTGATCTCATCATGTGTCTCGCTATCTCCCACGCTCCTCTCTGCTCCCTGTGGAATAACTCACCTCTGGTACTAGACTCACCGTCTCTCCATAATGGAGGTTTAGGAAGTGGATTAATTTGGTGTCTGTGTGGTCTGTGTGTTCACATCTTGTGGTCTTGGCTGGATTTTGCTGTAGAGTGCAGCGGATTAGCACTTCCAGGTGAAAGTCACTGTGAAGTGACTCCTGTCTCAAGTATTGTGGAGGGATTATGCAGATGGCTCTGCACTGCTGGCTCCTCTTGCTGCTGAAATCAGACTCTGCAAATCCTTATTTAGACAGCATCTGCAGAGGCGCTTTGAACCTGCAGCCACTTCCAGGCTCTGGGCTTCTCTATTCGGCCCCATTCTTCTTGTGAACAATGCAGCTTACAAATCTGTTTGGTATTAGGGAAAGGCCTGCGTTTGCTTTATTGTCCAATTCCAATTGCTTGGTGAGTGATTGTGAAATGTCGAGCGAGTGAGAGCCGTGCAGTTGCCTTGGAATAATACCAAATGCTTGCCTTCGTAGGCGCCTCTTGAGGAAAGGCTGCGTGGCTGTCAGAATCGCTTCTGCTGCTCTGTACTCCGGCAGCATGTAGCCAAATAACATCTCCAAAGACCCATCTCAATTGTGTGACACACTTTTGGTGTCACTAAACTTCTGTAATTTTGTAAGCTGGAAAATAGAGTCAAGGCTCCTGGGAGCTTGTTTTACCTATCATATTTCCCTTCAAAAGATGCTGCTAGGTTTTCCACGTACATTTCCCTGGAGTCACATTTTCTCTCCTTCTTTGTAGTCCTTCATCCTCATCCTGTAATGAGTATGCTATGTGGGGGCAAATGGAAGGGTCTGATGAAATAGAGCACTGCGTGTGCCATCCAAGAAGGACAAATGACGTGTTTGTGTACTTTGGAAATGAGTTCCAGTTTTGCTTGCCAAAGACAATCCATTTCAGTTTTTAGAATGTGACCTTAATCCAAGGAGCCTCACATATCAGTTCTCTAGCCAGCTTTTGTTAATTGCATGTGAACAGGACTACTTATGGGTAACTCAAGCTTTCCTAGGGATTGAATTCTGTAACTCCTGGAGTTCCTCAAGGTAATGATGATTGTAAAGCTTAGACACACAGAGAATCTTAGATGAGCCTGTGTCTAATCTTATCTTCTCTTCTATCCCTCTGTCTCCTCAAACACAAATAGAAGCAAGAGTCTTGTCTCTTGCACCTCTAAGATGTCAACAAATGGCTACCTTCAATAAAAAATTTTAAAAAAAGCTTTTATGGACTTCATACTGCTCCACATTCTTATCAAGACTTCCTATTGGTTCCAGAAGCTGTGGCTTTAAAGATTTATACACCCTGCCATTTGTAACTAATGGGCATTGAATGTTGTAGTAAATGCATAATCAGGTTCTTAGGAGCCACTGATTCCAGGGCTTTTCAGGAAATGTAGTCAATTAGATTCTAAAGTCATTTTAGTAGTTCTATCCAAGTTTAAATAAACTGAAAATATATTTTGGACAATTTTTATTTGTGGCCCTATTACATTGATTTAATCTCATTATAAGTAGGAAGCTAGCTCAGAAATACATCAAAGGGTATATTACTGTACTTCTCTTCATCTTGCAAAGAGGCCAAAGAATGAATTCAATTAGCCTGCATTTGTAAATATTGTAGATGTTTATCTACTATTAATAGGTAGAATTATATTTTGGTTTGCATAGTCCTATTTTTGCTACAAGAAAATTGAATTTCCTCTCTCTGTCTCCACCCCTGCCTCTCAGCCATGCCTCGTCTTTCTCATGCATGCCCACGTATAAGCAAACTGTGCTCTGCTGTGATGGTACAGCCTGCGGCCTAAGGCAGAGCTGGCTTCTGACCCCAAGAAGGTTCATACTCACTTTAGAATACATTATCCTTTATAATGAACCTTCGTATGAATTGCAGGTGACATTTTAAAATAATTTTTGATCTAGCAACACCTTAGAAAATTCTCTTTGGGGAATAAAGGAGGAGACGGCTGAACCAGGCACACCTGGATCAACGTCCCACGTCTTGTCTCTCCGTGCGTTCCCTTTATCCCAGAAGAGGACACCCGCTGCAGCCATGCACCTGGCTCAGGCCCTTGCTGCGACTTTCTCCAGCCGGGAACTATGGGGAGGAGCGTGCGTCTCTCCACTGTCCCTAACCCTTTCTTCTCAGAGGGCCATGTGCCTCCCGAGGGATCCAACTATGTTCTTTGAAAGAAGTTTTAAAGACTTTTCTTTTCCTTTTATTGTGAAGAATGGCTCTGAGTCATCTTAAAAGACAGAAGTAGGCTTCAGCGGCTTCTGCAAGTCTGACCAACTTTATAGCATTTGTTTGATGGATTGTTTCAGTTCACAAAATGTTTATGAACCCAAGTAGCCTTCTGAAAATGGAGGAGAGCATGGCTTCCGACACAGTTGTCCTGTGTCTCTCGTAGTAATAAAAGGCATTCATTAAAAATCATGTGTAGTAGCTGGGCATGGTGGCGCACGCCTGTAATCCCAGCACTGGGGAGGCTGAGGCAGGAGGATCGGTGGGAGTTCGAGACCAGCCTGGGCTACCAAAATGAGCTCAAGGCCAGCCTGAGCTGCATAGCGAGACCTGTCTCAAAAA
>PVJA010005713.1:46702-77608 GCA_004027025.1 Myocastor coypus
AAAAAAAAAAAAAAAAAAAAAAAAAAAAAAAAAAAAAAAAAAAAAAAAAAAAAAAAAAAAAAAAAAAAAAAAAAAAAAAAAAAAAAAAAAAAAAAAAAAAAAAAAAAAAAAAAAAAAAAAAAAAAAAAAAAAAAAAAAAAAAAAAAAAAAAAAAAAAAAAAAAAAAAAAAAAAAAAAAAAAAACCACAAAAAGCATGTGTAGTAAAATGAGATTAGAAAAATATGAACCATCAGTCTAAATCTTTGAAAATCGTTTGAACTTCTAACAGAAAATATAGACATATAAAAAGAAAGCGTGTAATTTGAAATGTGTGAGTTATGAAGGATCCCAGAATTTCAGCTCAGGGCTGGGAGATGGCACAGTAGCTGAAGTGCCTGCCTTCTAAGTGCAAGGTCCTGAATTTGACTCCCCTGCCCAGAAGAGATGTTGCCTCAAGGCTATTGCTATAGAGCTGCCTGCTACCCTTGTCAGTCCTGTTCCCCCTTGGTGGTGGCTAGGATAAAAGAAGAGAGAAAATGACCTCTGCCTTCACTTGCCGGCCGCCAAAGCCTGTGGGACCTCTTCTTCCTTTTAGCTTTGCTTTAATAATATGAAACCTTTCAAGTATTTAAGCAGCTGATTCCCTGAGATTCCTTGTCAGGTCAGGAAAGACAGCCTCCTCCCGCTGCAAAGTGCAGGAGGAACCTTACTCAAAAACTAACATAACTATTCCCTCTGCACAGAAACAAAGCTAAATAAATGCAGTCTTCACATTTGAAGAGAACTGTGTCTACAGGGAAAATAGAAATTAAAAAGCCTACACAAAAATTCTGTATATAAAAAATATTATTTTTAGAAAGTTCACCCTACAGACTAGTGGAGAGGAGCTCCAAAAGGTTGGAGCCGTTTCCTTTCCGCAGGGAGCCCTGCGGCCCGCAGACCCAGTTCTGCCAGCTGGGTGGCCGGCTTTGGTGGCAGGCTCCTCTTTGCTCTCAGAGGTCCTGAGGTGCAGAAGTGCAAAGGAAAACCTTGCAGTTCTGCGACACAACAGACAATTTAGAAAGAGTGCTGCTGCTTCACACATGCCAGTTGGGGAAGTCCTGCTGCCCTGGGGTTCTCTCTCAAAAGTTTTAATGTAATTTTCTTTCTTAAGATACAAGGACGTATGTTTTGCATGTGACCATTGTTTTTTTTTTTTTTTTCTTTTTTTAAGAATTTATTTTATTTTATTTTATTTTCTTGTTTTAGAATCTTTATTGGTTTATTCACTCATTTTTATGGCCAGCTCACCCCGCCCCGAGGGCAGGGCTGGTGCAACATGTGGTGCCGGGGATCGATCCGCGGTCCCTGAAGCCGCCCAAGCTTTTCCAAGCAGGTGCTTTAGACCACTGAGCCATCCCGCCAGGCCATGTGACCATTGTTGTGAGTTGAAAACTGAGAGGAGTTTCCTCCCTCCCCTTTGCTGGGCCCTGGAGCTCACAGCAGGGCTTTTGCTGTCAACTTCTTTTCGTAGCTTTCTGGCTCTGGTTAAGCACCCATAGCCTGGACAGCTACAGGAAGGGCCACGATCTCTGGATGGCTCTTGCTATTTCCATGGATGAGGCCATACATTGTTTCTTACTTATCTATTTTTGCTCCCATGATGCTTTGCTCTCTCTCTCTCTCTCTCTCTCTCTGACTTTGTACATTTACTGCCTCTATAAGTTTTCTGTGGGCCTCTATTCAGACTAGGTGAGAACCATGAGCAGGAAGCACATAAAGTATGATTCTACCTTCTCTGAATAAGATGAAAATCAATTAGTACAGAACAGAAGGACAGCACATAATGCGGTGGGGGCGCAGTGCTCAAGTCTTCCTCAGTGGGCCAGTGTGGGCTGGAGGGGTTCGAAAGCAGTTCCCTAATTCAGGAGTCACTGGGTCTAATGTTGAGCTGGTTTACCTTAACGTATTATCTGTATCTGTTCACATCATGCAAAAAACACTCATATCGGCTGTTCCTGTTTGAATGCATATATTTTGCAGAATGTCACCACCAATTTCTCTTAAAATAGTACGATATGAGGTTATCTGATGACTGGAGACATTTTTTAGGAAAAAAAATCTAGGAGAATTTTTTCTTTAGCATAATTCACTGAGTTATGAGGTTCTAATGAAATGGGATTCCTATAGGGATCTTCCTAATGGCTATATGGGGGAAAAGATTAAACAAGTATTTTAGCTGAAGGCTCAAGGGTTCAACAGCTTTAGAGTTAGCTAGGCATACAGCTAGCTTTATGACCCAGTTGATGGACCAATTTGCACTCCTGTTTCATTGATAGATTCATTGACAGGACATACCAATGAAACTTCTGAATATAGCTGTGTGGTGAAGTGGAACGGTATATGTAAGATGCCATATCTTAAGGTACATGTAGCTCTAATCATGAAGCAAAGAACCTGGGAGCAGACAGAGGACTTCCCATGAAGCCAGATACGCCCTGCTTACTAAAGATTGAGTTTATCACGAGATCTTATTTGAAATGCAAATTTCATTTTTTTTATTTTAAGGAGCGTGGAAAAATAATAGATAAGACACCAGAAATGATGCTCAATTTAAAAAAACAAAACAAAACAAGGTGATACAAAATCAACAGTGGTCGTTGTGCTGCGTATTGCTGTCTTCAATGCAGTTGCTTGGGTTACAGGTACAGGCACGTGAAGTTGGTCAAAATAAAAGTTTTAATCATCATGAGCAGCGCCGTCACCCTAGCTGTCCTCGGTGCATGCACGCAAGATTTCCCCTCCCTTTGTTTTCTTTTTTCTCCTTTCTCTCTCTCCCATTGTTCATCCTGCTTGAGCAGTTCCTTTTTTTCCTTTTACTGTATCTATTTTATCTTTCAGATTTTATTCACTCCTCCAGGCTCTTGCACTAACAAGACAATGCTATATTTTCACGTATGGGTCTGATTTATTTCACTTATGACTCTAACCTCTACTTGCATCCATTTACTTATAAAGGCCTCAAGGTTGTCTCTCTTCCTAGCTGAATAATACCTCATTGTATAAAAATGCCACATCTTTTATATCTACTCCTCGGTTGATGGGCATTTGGATTATTTCCAAGATTTGCCTGTGAAATGTAGCTAATTAAGTAAGCTGGGATCAGTTGACGCTTTGAGCTTAAGCTAGGTTTAGATGAGTGTACATTACGTCCTTATTTTAATAACAAAGTTTTAAACATCTAATAAAAAGCCAAACTTGTTCAAATTGGCTATGTTAAATACTATAAAAGCAGAACAATTCACATCACCTGCGATGAATGTGGGAGACCTTCTTATTCTTTTTTTCCTGGTACAGCTGAAGTCCTTTCACGTGCAGAGCTCTGCACAGGTCATTGCGCTGTTTGACACCCACAGTCTCGGCTCTAAGTGTGTGCTTACAGGCCACATGGCAGCTGAGAGCACGGCCCACGGGTATGTGTTCAGAGGCTGCGTGATGTTTGGAGCCAAGGAGCCACGTGGTCTTCAACTTAGAGGTGTGGGTGTCATTCAGAACAGCTTCTAGATCATGCTGCAAAGACTTGGGGTCACGAAGGAGAGCCTCATTTCACTGGATGCCTCTGGGCATAAAAAGCCGCTTCAGGGAGGGGTGCAGTGCCAGGACCCTAGCGGGAAGCTCTCTTTGGCAGTGTGAAGACTCCATGCTGAGCACCAGCGTGCTGTTTAATGCCAGCTGCTGAGACAAAGTGTGGGGGTGTTGTCATCCACTGGAGGACTTAGAGGGAGCTCATAAAATACATTAGAAGCAGGTTGTTCAAAATGGTTCTAAAAATGGCAGAGAACCCAAATGTTTATTGCAGCAATTTTATTGCCAGGAAACACGGGCTTTACGACCAACGTGTTCATAATATATTCAGTTGGGTCTCTGAGGAGTTTCAAACTAGTGAGAATTATTGAGATTGCATAGGCGTAATTACGTTACAATTTGAGAGCTAAATTTCTCTGTTTTGTTTTTTTACCATATATTTTATTTTATTAATCTTTTAGATGGAAGCAGCTCAAGAGGAAAGTTGTAAGCCCGCCAATGCAGAACTGGGGTCCATCCAAGATGCCTTCATTAAATCAGAGTCAATCTGAGCTCCCATGTGTGCCCAGGGATCTCCCTTGGTGGCGTCACGTGGCATCTGAGCTGTCTTCAGCGGTGCCAGCCTTCACCAAGTGATTTAGGAGAGAGAGTGAGTTTCTGGAGAGTTTCCTGCCTCAAGTTTTATTATTCATTGTCTAGGATTGTGGGCAAATTTTTCAGCAGGGTAATAGCCAGCAGACATTCCTGCACCTAGCGGCTTTCCTCTCTCCTGGTTCTTTAACTTACATGGATGGGGGAACTGGTAACTTTAGAAAATGGTTACTGCTGGTGCAAGTCGTGAGCATCCAGGTTCCTGCTGTGTCTCCAGAGAGCCGACACTCACCTTGGGAAGCATCACCACGAGCGACATTGTGGACTCTAGCTTCTCAGGCTGTGTTGGTACCAGCAAGTAACGTCTCCAAGTGGAGAGGGTTCTGTTTGTAGCGAGAGGTACCACAGAGACATAGCATTTTTCAGTCTTCAGCTAAAAAATGTAGCAGCGTTGTTACATGAGTCACCTCGTGACTACTTTTCAGGTAATTTCTAAGGGAAACAGAAAGATCAGTGTGGCAGCTCTCTTCAGTAAATCTCAGCTGTGATGCAATGCGAGTCTTACGCAAACACAACCACAACAAACAAGCAGTAGCTTGGGAGTTGCTTGCTAGTTTATTGTTTTATGCTGAATTTTGAGACAGGCTGACACAGGCTTGGAAAGCTGAGAGGTGTAAACAGCCAGGCTGTACAATGGAGTATTACTGAGCCACAAAATAGGATAAACTGGAGACCTCTCTAGGTGGACTGGTTGATGCATTGTGTCAACTTGAGAAGTTTAGAGGCTTCAGTGACTCAGCAGAGAGCCAGGATTCTTAATTTGTAAACATCCTCATCCTGTGCAAAGAGGAGGGCATGGACACTGCGTGAGCTTCATACACCCCAGCCCCAGGGTAGCCTGTGTATAATATAAGGAGGGGAGCGAGGCTGGCTAGAAGCCCCACCTGCTGCCCTTCCCTTTGTTCCTTGCTGGTTTCTGCTGCTATGAACTGCCGCTCACTGCCCTGGGCCACTCAGTCTGGGATCCAGCTGAGTATAGACTGAGACCTCCACCAACTGTGAGCTACATAAACCTTTGCTTATTTAAAATTGGGTGCCAGTATTACCTCCCAGCAATGAGAGAAGAGTCACCCAGACAATAGGTAAATGTCACATACCTGATGGTTAACAAGTAGTAGCAGCTTATAAGAATAACATGACTTGATAGTATTTCTGAAACGTTTTTGAGATGGAATTTAAAATTTATGCATCAGGGAACCCTAGGGGTGGCTTGACAAAGTGGAAATGTTTGTTCAGTGTTGAGAATCTGATAACCTAATTTAATGCTAAATTGTTTTCTTTAAAATTGGAAAATTTGATTTCCAATTAAGCCAGAGCAAAGAGCTCAGAGATGTCCCATAGACAAAAACTAATAAAGTATTCCAACAATGATTAGAATGAAAAAGTAAGAGAGGATCACAAGAATCCCCAGTTGGTGGAGGCAGTCAGATGCCCTGTAAGGAGAACAGCTGGGGGTACAGAAAGTAGGGCCCATTTCTCCAGATGAGACTTATCTGCAGTAAAAGATCAAATTACAGCCTGCACTTTCATCTTCAAAATGCCTCACAGGTAAAGTACGCCTATCAAGTGTAAGCCCTGAAACATACCATTGTTTGCCAAGACTTCGGTACACACACTGACGGGACTTGTGATGCAAACGTCTGATTCATCCCAGCATCCCAGACACCTACAGGGCAGAGAGGAGGAACTTCGCAAATATAGGTAGAGAAAGAGATGCCACCAGAACACCCAGACAGGCCACCTCCCAGGGAACACCTAGGAGAGGCCACCCCACTGTGCCCGTCATCTCAGCGGGCCAGAACAAATGCTTGCTGTCACCTGCTAGCCCAGACGCCCCCTCCCAGGGCGGCCAGGAAGCCACGCTCGGCATGCATAGGCTGAAGCACACGAACCAACCACTTCTCTCTGCATATCTTTACTAAAATGCTTGTTGGATGAGTGAGTTCCAATCCGTACAGACACGGCACATCGCTGTGGGTGCAGCCAGCTTTATGTGGTCTTTGGTTACTGTGATTATGTTATAGAAAAGATTGCGAGGAACAGCGCCCATGCTTTAGGATGTTAGGTGTTAACAAAAGTGTTGAAAAGTCTTCCCTAGGCAAGCGTGTTTGGGTCATGCTAGCTTATGCAATATGAAGTAGATTGCTAGACTGTGGCACTTCAGGGACTTCAGATGCTTGCATGTTCTGTGAACTTGCAAGAAGGTTAACTCATAAGTGAAATAAAGCTAATTATTTTGCTACCTGTAAATATTTCCAGAGCCTCCCGCAGCCCTAATGTTCTACCAAACAGAGGGCTGAAGATTTTGCAATGGGCTGGCGCTTACAATGCCGTTAGCGCAAGCTGCTGTAGGGAGAACATGGCCGGTGGTGATCGGTAATTTTGCGAAAATTAGCGTCTGCCTTTCAGGCGCTGTGAGGAAGCCCCTCTTCCTCTCTTCTGGTGTTTTTCTTCTTGCTGGTATCACACTTTTGAAATACTCAGGCCTTGTGTGTTTTGCTGTAAAATGGACAGCAGGAGAAAACCAGCTGATAGCTGGTAACAGTAATAAAGTGGATGTGAAACCCTCCAAGAGAATCTGAGACAAAATATAAAGACTGCAGAGACACTGGAGAGAGGAAAATTAAATTTAAACCTGGCCCTTTTGTGATAGGAGCACAGCCATTATATGATTGGTGTGGAAATGAAATAGCTCAGGCATAGATTTCAGGAAGTACGAAAGCAGCAGCAGTCCACATGCAGCTCTGTGTGTTCAAGAAAGAACTTTGAGAAAGATGTGAATTTAGATGAAGACGTACCCATTGTCTGCAGAGGTGTACCTAGGAAAAGACCGATGAATGAGGAAACCCAGCTTCTCCATTAAATAAACAGCCCTGTACATGCTAATTTTGAGATCCCTGGCACTCCTCCTGACTCACTGTGAGAACAGTATTAATTCTGCTGGCACAGGATGTGGTGCGTGGAGGAAGCCTTGCCATCTCCCATACCTAGAACTCTCATTCATCATGAAACGGGTGTGGTCGCCCACTTTCCAGAGGAGGAAACTGAGATTTAGGCAGACGAAGGTCCCTACACTGCATCACTGAGACGAACCTGCCCGCTTTCCGACTCTCCTGTGTGGGGTGCTTTTTTCTGGTCTGCAGATGTTAAAGCAAGATTAATAGCTGAGTCGCCAGGTGGGCTTCTCCTATCAGTACTTTGAGGCCTTTACTTGAACGTGTAACGTTCAGTGTACAAGAAGTGATTGGAACACACGGTGCATGAGTAAGGTTAAAGAAAACATCAGATTCGGGAGACACACTGTCAAAAACCATGATAGCAATGTGCCTGAGGCAAGGGAGTATTTTGGCTGTTTTTTTTTTTTTTTTTTTTTGCAGAGCAGGAATCTTTCATTAGTATCTTTCAGAATTTAAAACTTCAGACAGTAAAAAGTCCAAGTGTTGATACATTTCCACCTTGCTTTACAGAAAAAAAAAAAAAAAAGTATGTATCACTCTTCCACAAATTCTTCCAATCAACAAGTGTCCATCATGCTCAACCCTCTTTCTCAGAGAGGTCGCTTATCAGTTGTTTCCTCACTCTCCTGCCCCAAGTTAGCTTCACAGTTCTTTCCAGGTCATGATTGAGAGCCATAGGTGGAGACAGAGTAAAGAGAGCAGGAGCAGGCCCCAGGCTCTGCTTCGCAGCCAAGGCCCGTTGTTCGTTTTCAGCCCCACGCAACAGGTCCTCATCAAGTCCTGAGTGTGTTGCCCCACCCACGGGCAGGGCACCGCCGAGGCTTTGCAAGACTGCTGAGTTCAGGTGAGTCTGTGACAGCAAAACCACAGCACTGGCAGAAGATGGGGGGCCCGCAGCCGCGTGCACAAACTGTAACCCCCACGTTAGACTGGAGCTGAGTTACAGCTTCAAAGACAGATCACTACAGAGGAAGGACAAGGAGTCACAAAATCTTGGCCACACCATAATGTGCTTGATGCGCGGGAGTGTTTTCAGTAATTTTAGAGGAATTTCTGGAATTGTATTTTAGTAATTTTAAAAAAATTAACCACTCCATATGTTTTGTGATCAGACTACATTTTCTAATTAATTATGAAAACTAACCATACTGTTGACATGTTCTTCAGTGTTTATTTCTATTTTTTTTCCTGAATTAATGGACTTCTGTGACCGATCAGCAAGGCTGATTTGTATAGAGGCAGAAAATCTAATTTTTGAGTATATTTGCCTTTACTATCTACTGCCTAGCAAATAGTACCCACTGAACTATGGTGGGCTATTCATTATCACTGAAAAGAATCACAGAATACAACTTATTAAACAAAATATTAAAAGACCTACAGCAATAAGAATAATGTCTTCAATAATAACAAAATAAGCTGATAGAAAATTAGGCTGGAGATGGGCAGGGGGGCCCATGTCTGTAACCCCAGCACTTGGGAGGCTGAGGCAAGAGGATCATTGTGAGTTCAAGACCAGCCTGGATTACACAGTGAGCTGAAGGCCAGCCTGAGACTCCGTGTTAGAAGATTAAATAGATAGGATGAAGATAAAAAATTGACCAAAGACTAATGGATCCCTCTCCAAAGCAGGTGCGTAGATTCAAGAAGGCATGTGTCAGATGCTGTAATGTCGCTATGGAAAAGTGACCTAGAACAATGAGATGCCCACACATGTGGTGGACGGTTGCCATCCTGAAGGTGGACAGCGCCAAACACCCTCCAGGAAGCACAATAGCAACCCACTTTTTGCCAGTGGGAATGAAACAGTTACTATAGAGAACGTTTTGGTGACGTCTTAGGAAACTAAACCCATTCGTACCACTTGACAAAACCATCAAATTATTTGGGATTTACCTAATGCAGGTGAAAGGTAATGTCTTATAAAAATCTGCACACAGGTGTTTTGAGCAGCTTTACACATAATTGCCCAAACTGGACACAACAATGATGTTCTTTGATACAAAATTGACAAATAAGTTGAAGTACATCAGGTAATGAAATATTTATGCTCAGAACGAGCATAAGTCAACTATTATGCCACAGGAAGATGTGGAGCAAGCATGATTGCCTACCACTAAGTAAGGAAGGACAAGAAACTGTGAACAAGCCTCTGAGGCAGTGAGCCCAAGTATCTGTGGCATTCTGGGAGGATGCAAAACTACGGGGAAACTAAAGAGAACAGTGTTTGCTAGGAGTTAGGGGAGAAGGAGGGGAAATTCAGTAGAGCGCAGAGGGCTGGGAGGACAGGAGAGTTACACTACGCAATGCTGCAGTCACAGACACAAAGTCAGGATCAGATCCAGGGGCACTCAGTACACAGCACCCAGAGGGAGCTTCATTCCGACTACACGCAGGAGCCGATAAGAGTGCATCCGTGTGGCTTCATTGATTGCAACTGTACGTGTATCCCTCCTATGGATGTACTGGTGGCGAGCGAGTTGATAGCTGTGAGGGACAGGCAGTGGATGGGAAGTTCCCATGCCGTCTTCTTAATTTAGATGTGAAAATAAAATACTTGAAAATGTAACCTGTGTTGGTCGGTCTGTCGATCTGTCTGACTGACTGACTGTCTGTCTGTCTGTCTGTCTGTCTGTCTCGCATCTAAGCTTAGATCAATATTTTCTTTCCAAGCCCTAAGAGTCCACGAATAGTATATGACATCTGCCATTAGTTTGTTTGTTCTTACTATCACAGGCAGGAAAACTCAGGTATTCACAGGGCATTGGGACAATCACGTTAAAGTTTCTGTGTCTCAATTTCTTTTTCTGCACATTCTAGCAATGTTAAGAATTTCTGCCTTACCAATTGTTGCGTTTAAGGATGTAGGGCTCTTGAGATACCCTGGACAGTGATGGAAAGGTGGTACTGTGCAGCCCCGGGGAGCTGCCATTGAGTACCTGTCACCACAAGAAGTGAAATCTGACCCAGGAAGCTAAGTCTCTAAGCCCAGGAAGCTAAGGGAGCACAGTGTCATGTAATAGTAACCGCTCTCTGCTCAGTCACATTTACTGCATGTGTAATTTTACTTAATGAGTGCATTGAACTGATTGTCCTTGGAGATTTTACCCCCAGAGTTTGGCTATATTTCTCATGGATTTTTAAAGAACTCTGCGTGTCAGGCAAATGGTTCTTAGACTATGGCCTGCGTCTCCTTGCCTGTCTCCCCACGGTCTATGTGTCTTAGCTCATCCTCCTCCTCCCCAGCTTCTTCCTCTGTGTACATTAGTGGTCCTCAGGGAAGAACTGCTTAACATCTGTGCCACATGCGAAGCAGCAGCTCACTGTCATGAAAAGCACCTGAAGTCGAGCAGAGAGTGAGTTGCAGTTGCTGAGGTCCACAGGCCTTGCTGGCCCAGGAGGCTCCAGGAGCCGCTCAGCTGTGACACACGAGCACGTCCATCCATGCCACGGAGCACTGTAGCCACGCTGTGGAGTTAGTGGCCTCGTGGAGATCTGCTGTGTGCAGAACGGCTTCAGTGCAGATAGAGGCGTTGGGGGCATGGGCTTCGGCTTTAGATCTGCCTGCCGTGCCGGAACCATTACTCACACTTTCCACTCTTGGTTTTGAAGTGTCTTTTCTAAAACTCCATTTTGGTGTGCTTACAAGTACTGAACTAGATCTTGAGAGCAGGCCCAAATAATTCCTGTGCTCGCTTTCTTCTTCCATTTATTCACATAGAGGTGTACTGATTCACGCACACTTGCACAGATTTGGATTTGTGTCTTTGTGTTTCTATGCAGGATTCATGTTTGTGATTTTAAATGAAACAGTACAGCTCAGATTAACTAGACTCCTTTATCACATAAAAGTGCCTACGTGTGCCCATGTTACTGGACGTTCCAAGCCTTTGGCATAGGGTGCAGAGATGGAAAGTTTCAGTGGCTGATTTCAGAACTTTTCAAGTCTTTTTTGCAGGTACTTGAAGAAGCAAGTGCAACAGAACACAGTACTTGAAGAGGCTGCGGGGTGGGCGTCCAGGTTCCCCGAGCCCTCAGCAATGCGCTTGGCAGTGGAGCGGTGGGGCGTGTTCAGCAAGAGGTCAGTGCAGGGTGACCAATAAGTGGAAGACTGGCATGTGGGGCTGTGCAGGAAAGAACTACACAAAGGCCGATGAACGCCTGCTATATGTACTTAGACAAGGTGCTATTCCAGTAGAAGACATGTGGCTATTCCCCCTCCTCAGATGCGATGAACGCACTCATGCTGCCATTCTTATTTCTTGGCATCATCTGAAGTCGTTCTGGAGGTCTCCGTGTACACCTTACATAGACTGACCCGTGAAGACACAGCGCATGCTGCTGCCCTGCGTGGCCCAGCGGGAGTGTGGCCTGCTATGCCCCGTCAGCCTTTCCACTAGACTTGGTACCTTGCAACTCCCGGGTTTTGCCCCAAAGTCAAAATGATCATGAAAAGTGAGCATCGGGCTCAACGGAGGACCCGAGGCAGCCATGACACTCCTGAGGGAGGGCTTCCAGCTGTGCCGCTGTAGGTGACCAGGATGAGGGACAAGCACACTTTGGTCAAAGGGAGGACACGTGCTCCAATGGGGGCGTAGGGTGATCTTCACCTGAAATGTTGTTAAAAAGTGAAGCCTGCAGCATAGGTAGATCAACACTAATGTCTGAGAACTCGATAGAGGAAGAAACAAAATAACCACTTATAACAATACACCCCTCTCATTGCTGTGCAGATCAAGACTTAAAGAAGCCACTACACTGCTAAGATGGGTGCAGTCCCTCTTGCGTCACAGTTGCGAGGCAGACCGACTGTGGTTCTGGTGTGTGCGAGTGACTCCTGTGTGCTCAGCCTTGCCTGCTGCAGCCAAAGCACTTGAAGGTTGAGTCTGCACATTACTCAGTGTCAAGCTCTAGAAACTGCCACATGCAAACTTTTCGCTCAGTGGACTGAGATCAAGGGTAAACCTCATGTATGGGAATAATCTTTGAAATACATTGCTTTCTTTTTGGGGATTCTTATCACTCTTCTAATTGTCAGCATAAACGTTCATGGGATCATGCACTACTTAATAGAATATTTAAGAATGATAATTTGTTTTGAGAACATTTCTGAAGCCCATATCTATCTGTCTTGATTACTTTTGTCTCGTTGGTGAGACAAAATATCTGATATTGAAAATTAAGGAAAGGAAGATTTATTTAGCTCACAGTTAGGGAAAGTTTCAGTCTATACTTGGCCGGCTCCGCCGGGGCAGAGCAGGCCATGGAAGAGGACAGCAGTTAGTGGCAGTGGAAAACAGCAAAGAGCAAAGAGGAGTAGAGGCTACCGGGCCAGCATGCCTCTCTCCCTTCCTCACATTGCGTTCAGGGTGTCCGCCTCAGCATGGGTGAAGCACTCACGCCCATAATCCCAGAATGGGATCATGAATTAATCACCAACTATAGAAACAACCCTGACTGCCTGAGGCTTTTTGGGTGGACAAGCGGACACAAACCATAACACTATGGTTATCAACTTCTCTGTGTGATTCATTTCCTACGAGAGCTAGCACTGTAGATTTAAAAGGAAGAAACACATCTGCAAACATGATGAGAAAATAAGTTAGGGCTGGCCTGCTAGCTCAGCGGACTAAAGCACTTGCTTTGGCACAGCGCAGTGGCAGGGGTTCAATCCAAAACCTGCCATGCCGGCACGATGAGATGGAGATTGCGATGGTATGGTGGCACGCGCCTGTAATTCCAGCACTTTGGAAGGCCAAACTCGAGAAAATCACTGTGACTCTAATCTACATAGTGAGGCCCTGTATCCCCTGTGCTACATGCATTAGAAAAGAAAAAAAAAAAAAAAAAAAAAAAAAAAAAAAAAAAAGCAAGAAAAGAAAAAGAAGGAAGAAAATAAATTAGGTTTCTTGAAACTCTGATTTTGTAGCTATGAAATCTAAACCCAGTATGTGGCCAGAGGAAAAAAAAATCTCTAAATGGAGCATGAATGCCTGAAACTGTTTGAATTCTTCAACCCTGCTCATTTTGTTCATTAACTCCATCTGTCCCAGAATCAGCGGAAAGAGTAAGTGGTGGTGGGCGATAGTTTGGCAGGCTCTCAAAAAGCGCAATATTCAGTGCACATGCCATCAAGAAATTACACTTTTAGGTTTGTACCCACAATAGTTGGAAAATGCCTGCAGAAGAATTTGCCCACAGATAGGCATGGCAGCATTATTCATGCTAAAGAAAGGGGAAGACAATCCAATAGTAAATTCATTATCCAAGTGAGTAACAAACAAAAAGAAAGCGGTCTAACCGTACAGTGGACACATCGAGCAATAGAACAGAGTGCAGTACTGATATCTACATTCTCTTAGAATGATTATGCTAGAAGATAAGTCAAGAAGGGCACAATAGGCCAGGCTGTGCTGTTTCCACTTTTGTGGAACTGGGGATTGAACTCAGGCCCTTGTGCTTGCCAGGGAAGCCCTTATTCTACTGAGCTATCTCCTCAACCTGAGGCCGTGCTTTGATACCTTTTGTACAAGATGTTCAGAGCTGCCAGTTACTGAGAGAGCAGAGATAGACAGTAGGGTAATGGCTTCCCAGGGTTGCAGCTGGATATGAGACAGTGACTCTTAAAGGCCGTGGGGGATCTTTTGAAGTTATAAAAATATTCCAGAATTGAGACAAGAGACTCACAGTTCTAAATACATTAAAACCCAGATTCATATGCTTTAGGACAGAATTTTAGGGTCCATGAATTACGTTGTATATTTTGTTTAAGAGGTGGTTGGTTAAAATTTGGCCTTTGCATTGAAAAAGACAGCTATTGCTTAAGATATTGTTTGGATACTATATCCTTTCTTTCAGACAATGATTAATCTAATTAAAATGATTACACTATTTGATTTATTGATGATAGCCATTCTTTCGGTGGTAGTGATCTATTGATGATAGCCATTCTTTCGGTGGTAGGATGGAATCTCTGTGGCGGGTTAACGTTCATTTATCTAAAGTTCAGCAACATTTTACATTTCTTCATGTACATATCAATCACTTGTACTTCTAGGATGTGATCATTTGTTTCAATTCAGTTGCAAATTTCTTGACTGGGTCTTTTATTTTGGGATATACGCAGGTTCGGGTTCTTTATATGGTCTAGCTGTTAGGCTGTGGGGAAGAAAGAACTCTCTTGCCTTGGCTGTGGGAAGGTAGGCTTGTACTGTGGAGCAGTACACTGTGGAAATAACAATGGCGATTCTTCAAAACACTAAAAATTAAAATTCCATTCGAGCCAGCTATTGCCCTTCTAGGTGCCTTCCTGGAAGAGTTAAAGATATCATATTGCATTGACGGGTGTTTATAGCATCACGGTTCTCAATAGCTGTTCCTTGGAGCAGCCTATGTGCCCACCCGCAGATGCACAGATAGAGCAAGCGTGTTTATGTACAATGTAGTGCTGCTCTGCCATGAAGAAAGGTAAACTGAGTCACTTACCAGAAACCTTTAGACCACAGTGCTGTGAAGTACATCAGGCCCATGAGTTTAAGTGTAACATGGTTTCTCTTATATGGGAAACAGCAAATGACACTGAAGGACAAATAAGAGGTCACAGGAGACAGGGAGACAGTTCTCTCTCAAAGCGGAAGGAGATCAAGAAATGAAGGAAACAGAGAGGAGAGAACGGAATGAGGGTGAACAAGCTACTTGCGGGTGCCAGCTCCACACAGCGGATACAAACGTGATGCACTGTGAACAAGCACTAGCAAGAATAATAAATGAAAAGAAACGCATCCAGGGGAAAACTTTAAAAATACAACCCAGCAATTTTTACGGACAAGCACAGGGTTTAAACTGGTCTACAGTGAAATGTAGAAGAGTAGCAGAGGTTTGCCTGGCTTCTGCATGGAGGTCACACGGTTTGGTGAGCTGTCCCCTATCCTGGCTGCTAGATCGCTCTCCATGCACATATTGGAGGTTCTCTTGGCTGCTCTTCTGGGCTCATCTAGACACTCGCGCTAACTCTCAGCTGTGACTAAACTGTCAAGCTTAACTGAAGACGCGTGTTGGAGTAAGCAGGTCCGTAGTTAGAAACCATGAAGGGAGGAGCCATGCGTCCTTCCGTCACTTCTATTTATCCAGCCTACATATGGGGCTGAGGGCAGGGCCACTCAGTGGGTAGCTCCAGAAGTCACCCAATCTTAATCCCAGCACGGTGCCGAGAATCTGTCACATGCTCTAGATGAGGCCATCTCCAAAAATCCCTGTGCCTGTGAGAGGCCTTGAGGGACATCTAAACACAAACTGTAACAGTCACCAGTGGTAGGTACGAAGGCTGTTAATGTGCAGAGCATTTCCCAAGTTCTGTGTTCATACTGCTTTATCTCATCCTCAGTAGCTTGTGATATATATATATAGTGTTTCTACAATATATGTATGCATATATATATATATATATATATATATATATATTACTTATCTTCACTCTACTACTGAGGGAACAAGGAGAATCAGAGAGACCACATAATATTCAGGATTGTACAGTGAACACTGAAGAAAACAGGTGTTTGAGCCCAGACATTCTGATTTGAGTTAATCTTCTACACCACATTACTGGACTCTTTCACGATAAATTTAACCTTGTTATGTAAGACAATGAAGGTAATAGTTTCTATAAAATTCTATTTATAGACTGGATTCACTACCTAAGAAGCACAGGGCATTCTGTCAAGGTAATCGATGTAGCTAAGGCATACAGATGTTCAGCAAGATGGTCTGATGCAGGCCCCAGTCCACAAGGTCCTCCCAGAATTGGGCAGGGACAGGGACCTGCAGATGCCACAGCTGGGGGTGCTGCATGTCCCGGATGAGTCTGGGTCTCAGCCAGTTACTAGGAAATCGTGTTGCCCCTGCATATCTCCAGATCTTGCCACGCCACGCCTATAGTCCCCATTTTTTGTTCTTGCACTACTTATCATCCTCCACAGCAAACTGCCTAGGCCAATACGTTAGAAGTCAGAACCGTGTTAGCCTAACTTCTGCTGTTAGGGTTGGCCTGTTAGATAGAGCAGGGCCACAATACTGAATGCCCATGACAGCCTCTTCACTTCTAAAGTAAAACCAGAGGTCTAAGTGCTAAGCCTCATAGCAGCGAAAGGTTCAAACCTATCCCATTTGGTTCTTTGACACACAACTACCCTTTCCTTATCTTAATGAAAACACATTCTTTAAAATTGATCAAGGAACTCTTCTGTCCCCTTGGAGATGCATCTTTCTTTTTTTATGTATTTACTACAGGGTCTACAGGGTCTCACTACATGGATTGGACTTGTAGTGATTCTCCTGTTTTCAACTTCCCCAGGGCTATGATTATAGGTGTGCATCACCACACCCAACCTCAGTGTCCCAGTGTCCTCAGGGTCCTGAATGCCCAATACTGACAGCATGAAGGAGGATATTTCCATGTACCCATAAAAACAAGTGGGCAGTTGACAGTTCTCGTTTGTCTTCACCATACTTTTGAGTGCAGACAATTCTCCTCCCTTTTATCGCTTCCCCTCACACTAGAGGCCTCACGCCTGTTTGAATTCTTCCCTTGATGGATTTCAACATGGTGCAAAAGGGAATAAAAGAAATGCTGAAATTATTACAGCAAAGCAGGCCTTTGAATCCAATGATGTCAGAGTCAAGGCTTGATTAGAATTAGCCCAGTCAGTCTGGATTGCTATGCTTCATGTCTTCCTGGCCCTGGAAGTGTCTCCTGTGCTAGACTCATTCACGAAGCCTGCAGGGGCTGGCTGGCTTTCACTTACAGATAGGCATTGTCTTTGAGAAGGAGACTTGAGACACTGAGCACTATTTCCAGAGTGCCTTTTGGTTGGCATATCGCATTCTCCTTTCACTCAAAAGCATTTTCATTTGGTAAAATGACTGAAAGAAAATGAACAAGGGTGGCATCTCACAGGCTAGCTTTCTGCCTCGGGGAATGTGAGGCTCCTGCAGTATAGCTGAGCCTGATTCCAGCTCTCAGTGTGGGGGCTCTGTCCTGCTTCAGTGGCCTTGGAAAGTACTCAAGGTACTTGGGGTGCTGAGGGTCATCACAGCCCCAAATGCTTTCTATATTCCATACCCAGTGAGGAAAGGAGTCGAGGGGCATGAATAGGCTTTCGTACATCAACCTTATGACTTGGAAAACAAGTCTTAAAAATAGATAATATTTTTGTCCCTCAAAAAAGATGCACCCTCCTTGGACCAGCCAGATAGCTCTGCAGATTGAAGTGCTTGATTACACAGACAGCGGAACCTTGGTTCAATCCCTGATGTGCTGTGCTGTGCTATCCCTGCCCCTAAAGCATACTGGGACACTCAGGTTGGGTGTGGTGATGCACACCTATAATCTTAGCCCTGGGGAAGTTGAAAACAGGAGAATCACTACGAGTCCAATCCATGTAGTGAGACCCTGTAGACCCTGTAGTAAATACATAAAAAAAAGAAAGATGTATCTCTGAGGGGACAGAAGAGTTCCTTGATCAATTTTAAGAAATGTGTTTTCATTAGTATAAGGAAATGGTAGTTGTGTGCCAAAGAACCAAATGGGATAGGCTTGAACCTTTTGCTGCTATGAGGCTTAGAGCTTAGACCTCTGGTTTTACTTTAGAAGTGAAGGAAAGAGTAATAACTCATCTTCAGTTTCTGACAAGATTAAATGGAATTATACATGAAAATGTACAGCCTAATATTAGAAGCCTTCGAGTAGATGCTAGAGTCTTTATTTGCATTCTCACGGTTGAGTCTTAGCACTTCCTTAGGAAGGCTGCGTGGGTGCTGAGCTCCAGAAAAGAATGCTCCAGTCAGGAGCATTTCTTCTGTCAGAAGAAAGCTGTGCTCCTTCGGATTGGACTGTAGCCCTTGCTGTGCCATTATTTAGGTGGTGCCTTAGGACAGAGGTGGAGAAACCAGGGTGCACAGGCTCCAGCAGACTGCTCATGGCATTGGAAGGTCTAAAAGATCTGCCTTCATTTCTCTGGCAAGGAGTCAGAGATTACTTCTTTCTCTGTAAAATGGGAGTCAAAGTCATTGATGTTCCAGGGTGGTCTTCAAGGATAGTGGAATCCATTGAAGCTATTTGCAAAAATAACACTCAAAAATACTAAGTCCTTTAATTTCTACTACCTCTCAGGATATGCAATGAAGCCTTATAGATAGAGCTACAGGGATGACATAATTACACCAAAATATAACACAGTGTAACCCTAAATAGGTCACTGCCTAGAGACAGTAAAAATGATTTTTATCTGTTGAAGGATGAGCCATACCGTGAAAGCAGATCCCCTTTGTGGGAGGACTTTCAGTCAGTGAACCTTCTGAGGTGCATGAATCAAGTTCAGTATATAGAATACACTATGTGTAGCACTGGTCCTGTCAGCCGGAGTGGGACTGGGGCAGAGTGGAGGGAAGGCGGAAAGGCGAGCGTTCCATTCTTGCCTCCTGCCTGTAAGCTCTGTAGTCTTGAGACCACATGAGACTCAGAGCTGAGAGGATTTCTCGGCCTCACTTTTTCCCTTAAGGAGGAGAAGCATGTCTTTGAGGAACAGACTGTGGAAGAGTTAGACTTTTCAAGGCAAATGTATTAATTTAATAAGTGGTTTTGGATAAAGAAGAATAGGAGAGATCTGGCTAAGTTGTTTCCTAACACTGCCAAGTTTAGGGTTCTAAACTGGTAAGATCCAGGTTTTGGGGCCATATTCTGTCTTATTTTCAGCCAAGACATGAAAGTTAAAATAGAAATATATGAACTCCTGGAGAAAGAGGATTTTTTTTTTATTTTTTACTTTAAAGAGTGTAGAAAAATAATAGATAAGACATTAGAAATGATGCACAGTTTAGGGAAAAAATAGCCCAAGCTGACAGGTATTCAGCAGTGGTTGTTACATTGTACATTCCTGTCATCAGTGTAGTTGCTCAGAGTACCAGATATAAGGACGTAAAACTGATCAAAAGACAAAAATTAATTATTAACTGCTACCTTCCAAAAGTTGATGGAAATTAGTAGTACAGTCATCTTAGTTATTCTGTGTATATACATACAGGATTTCTTTTTCTCCTTCCTTCTTTTTCTTCCCCTATCTTTTCTCCTTGGAAAAGGGAAATTTGAAAGCATGATATTTTGTCTGAAAGGAATTTAAACATTTGCAGAGAAAAATTCTTAGAGGAGAGTACCAGACTGAGTAGAGATAGCAGTTATCGAGCCAGTTGATGCCAAGGTCTTTTGAGTTAATGGAGTTTAAATGTTGAATTCCACTGAATAGTTTCAGTTTGATATTGTCACTGTTCTTACCATTATAATTTATTTCCAGTATCTTAAGATCCATTCAACTTCATTTCAGCTCGATGTTTAATGTCATGAACTTGTGCAAGACTTCAGTAAATTTCTACTTTTAATCCAGATTGTGGAGGGCTAAGGACCAAGTAACAGGTTTCGCACTCTACCTAAACTTAGAGAAAGCTTAAGATCGATATCAAAGTCTTACCATTTATTTCAGCCCATGTTTATCACATTTGAATTGATAAACATATAAAGTGAATCTCTTTTCAGACTCAAATAACCAGGCTGTGTCTAGAATCCTGGTCAATAGAAATTTATGTTTATTATTATGACCGTGAAGATCCATGAGGTTCGAATTACCTCTCAGATTATCAAATGATAGCAAATGATGCTAAACATCCGTTAGGGTCACATGGATTCGTGTATAGGAATTGATTTTCTGGATCTGTACACATGGCTACTTTTATGAACCAGAACTGAAAAGGCCACCAGCCTTTAAGTGGGTTTAAAGGATTTGTTCTGCAGAGCATTGTCTGCTAACTATCAGCTTGGAGTGCCATCCTGTCATTGAAATGATGATGTGAATGTGTTTCAAATTTTCTATTGTCTGCACAAGTTCAGAAGAGCTTCATCGTGAAATAGAGAAATAAGAAACTAAAATCAGGGCCGGCCAGATGGCGAGGTGGACTAAAGCACCTGCTTAGGCAGAGGCAATGGTCAGGGTTCCATCCCCCGTGAGCCATGCTGGCCCTGGCCGTGGCCTCTGAGTGTGCTGAGAGGGTGATTGAGACTGGGTGTGGTGCCTCATGCCTGTAATCCCAGCACTTGGGAGGCTGCAAATAGGAGAACCACTATGAGTCCTGTCTATATAGTGAGCCTCTGTAGACCCTGTCTTAAATTCATAAAAAAGAAGATATTTCTACCAATAATAACTACTGTGTTTTTCTTTTTTTTTTTTTTTTTTTTGTGGGACCAGGGTTCGAACTCACGACCTTGCACTTGCCCAGCAGGCACTTGTGCCTCGGAGCTATCTCCCCAGCCCCGACTGTGTTTTTCTTGAATATGTACATCAACACAACTTTGGGAATAGCACGATGTACATAAACACACACACACACACACACACACACACACACACACAGTCTAATGCTTAGTACTCATACATTTAGTGAGATTCCTATGTACCAATGGAAAATGCACAACTTCTACAAATGGAGGACTACATAAAAGCATATTTATTGCTGTGGAATTTGAAGGGGCCACATGGATTTTTCCCTGGAAATAAAGAAAAATAGAGCATCATTCTGTAATAGCAGCATGTACTAATAAAAAGTAAAAACTGAAAAAAAAATAAATTCACTAGACTGAGCTTCTATGCAACTCTTCAACCCACATCTTTGCCACTGACTTCACATGTCAAGTTTCAGCACTCTTGACCTTGTCGAATTATGAGAAAAAAGAGAAACCAAAAGAAAGAGAATAGGAGTATTAAAAGGGAACTCAGGAGATTTGCCAATCCGACCACGTGGAGTGGCAGTTTCCCTGGTTGTTTCGATGAATAGCTTCTGTTTTCTTCACTCTAAAATTCTGAGCTGTGTTCCAGAGCCATGCTAGGTGGGTTGTTAAAAGTGTTCTTGTCTTGTGGTGGTTGAAAGTTCTGTATCATTCAGGATACAGGAGTATCTTTGTGGAAAAGAGACCTCCCCTTAACTATCTTTATAACCCAACCTGAGCTGGGGAGATAGCTTGCTGGTCCAAGTGTCTGCTTGGGAAGCCCAAGCACTCAGGTTCAATCCCCCGGATTGAATCATCCTGTTCCAGCCCTGGAACTCTGGGTGCACCCTGCCAGCTACCTCAACTGAGTATGATGGCACATGCCTGCAATCCCAGTGCTGGGCAGGCTCAGACAGGAAGATCAGTGAGTCTAAGTTGCATAGCACGACTTTGTACCAAATAAATAAATAAAACAAGAAAGTAAGAAAAAAAGAAAAATTATAACCCAACTATGCCTCCATTGCAAATCAGATTTACCTCTCATTGATCTGTAAAATTGTAGTTGATCTAATAGAACGCAGTGCTATAACAGCATTGATAAATTTTAAAACAGAACTGTTAACCACTTCTTCAAATTATTAATTTTAAAAATATTTTTTCTTCATTTTTATGTATTTGGTACAAGGTCTCACTGCGTATCTCAGACTCGTAGTGAAACTCCTGTTTTCAGCCTGTGATTACAGGCACGCAGCACCATGCTTGGGCACCTTCGCTGGCTCAGCGCACCCTGGCGGCGGGGCCGGCACAGTATGTAGAACCAAGGATTGAACCCTGGTCCCTGAACTTACCAAAGCAGGAGTTTAGTACACTGTGCTATCTCACCAGCCCTAGTAACACAAATTTGCTGAACAGGAAAGAGATGCCTTTTGATTTGGCATTTAGAAGAAGATAAATGCACAGTCTATTCTTGTAAATACTTTTTATAAATAAAAGCATTCCTAAATTAAGCAAATAACTTTGCATATTAAAATGCATTACCACTGTCCCAGTGTATCTTGCAGTCCTGAGGCACAGTGGTAGGATTGTCGGGCATTGCCTGTCAGAGACTGTTGAGCGTTATGATGAGAATAATGACTCACAGGTGGTGGGTTATCTCTGGTGGTTGCAAAGCACGACAGGATTCAGCAGAAAGGTCTTAGGGCACCATTTTAAGGAATGGAAGCTGCCCGGGAGATAGCACAAGGGCGTGGGCATTCGGGAATATTTCTTTCACCTAAGACACTAAACTACCAAACATTAAGATGTGGGAAGAGGGAAGTGAAAATTTAGGCGACACTTACAGATCTTTTGAGCACCAAGAGGTTTTCATTGTCTGATTTGGGAACGGGTCAGGCAGAGGCATGTTTTTCTCAGGGAAATTCATCTGATGAGAAGTGACTTTGTTTGGAGGAGTTTGTGTTACCTGCGACTGTGAATGACGGGGTCTGGGGACTGAAGAAGAGAGGTGTGGATTTCCTGCAGCCAGAGCCAGTTACAGCTGCTTCTTTCCACATCGCTTGCGTGGGTTCTTTCCTCCTTCCGTAAAGTACCACGAGCTTTCCTGGTTTACGGCCGCAGATTGAAGGCTGTTCTCCCAGCATACACTTCTGTTCTCTGCTTTTCTGTTACAGTACAGGTTCTCTTATGTCCTGAGTCTTCACTGACCTTGAAGGGCTAGGGCCAAAATATTGGCTATCCTTGTAGTGCTTCTTTTTCTCTAGTTTTTGGTCTGCAAATTTAAGTTGTTATCCCCCTCAGAACTACTGCATTTTATGAGAAATCTAGGCTGACTAGCAAAACAGGCTTGTAGATAGCTCAGTCATCCTAAAATACTTTGGGTTTAGAAGTTGGAAAATCTCTGAGAGCTTAAGGGAGCCAAACTCAAGAATCCCAAAGTTGTCTGCATTGCATTGTTAGTCCTGTGTTAGGCACAAACACAGAATCTGCCTACAGCTGAGTGAATTAAATGCCTCTGAGCTTCAGTTTTTCATCCTGCTGAAAATATAATTCAGAAATAAGCAATCAAACGTTTTCATTTTTGAGTAGTAACTTCCTAAACAAAAGCTGGTGTGTAAAATATTTCATTTAAGATAATGTTTATCATAAAAATAAAAATATATATGCAATATATAGCTTGCTACTTCCCTGAATCTTGACAGGTGATGTCTGCACACCTTGGGGTACTCATCTAAAGATAAGGAGCTTGTTATGGTTTATGTCTGGTTGTCCCCTCAAAGCCTCATGCAATCATGGAGCAGAGACTTCTAGAATTTGAGACGTGACTCATGATCCACTGGGATTATGTGTTTTAGTACTGATGGGACTATGTGTCTGAGTACTGCTGAGATTATGGCTGTGACCTAAGGTGGATAGGCTGAGGCAGAGAGCCTGAATGTAATATATAGGCAGACAGAGAGACAGACTTACACTGTTGCTCTCTGCTACCCTGGTTGGTCGGTCGTCTCTGTCGCGATTATTGCTGTTCTACCACCACGAAGTGGATACCCTGTTCCACTCAGCCTTGGGCCAGCCAAATATGGACTGAAACCTCCAGTAACTGTGAACTAAATAAAGCTTTCCTTCCTTCTTCTTGAGTGTCGGCTATTTGTCCCAGCAACGAGTAAAAAGTAAGGTAGGGCTGTGGCTGGGTATTATAGGGTCTTGTGAGGATTCAGTGACGTAATAAAATATGAAGCTCTCTTAATCATGACTGGTACAGAGTAAAATGTCTCAAGAAAGGTTAGCTGCTAGTGTCATTGTTTATTGAGTGTAGCTTCTGATATTTGTTTCACAGATATTATTCACTTCACCTTATTCTGCTAAGCTATTTCGCCCTGGCAGTGTAATCAGCATATTTGCAGTTTCGAAGTTTCATTCATGTGTTTATTATGCTCTCGTTATCTGTAAAATCATTTCAAGATCTTGAATATCAGGTGATGGAGATCCATTGAAAGCAGGAGCCGTTTGATTGAAATAAAGCAAGCAATCCGTTAAAAGGATGGAAGAATCACTTTGAATGTGCAGTAGCCATGTGCAAGCCTTGGGCTTTGCCTTGAACTGCCCACAATAAAAGGAAAGCAAAAGCCACAAAGAATCGTGAAGCTTTTGCTGTCCTACTAAGGGAAGCATGTGGCTCCTTACACATATGTCTCACTTCTCACTGCTGTAGGAAGAATGTAGGGCTCCACGGGAGGCACTGCTCAGTGTGGAAGTGTTTCAGAACCTAGTCGATTGTGTCTTCATTATCAACGCAATAAAAACAAACCAGGTTATGAATTTTTAAATTTTACGAGAGTGTGGGGTTTTTATTTTCTTGCCTTCTATAAGCTGCAAGTAAGCTTCTAAGGTGGATGTGCACTATCTTGTTAGGATCGTTTCCTCATAGTCTTTTTTTTTTTTTTGTCTTTTTCAGACAGGGTCTCACTATGCAGTTGAGACTGGCCTTGAGCTCACTTTTGTGGCCCAGGCTGGTCTCAAACTCGCACCAATCCTCCTGCCTCAGCCTCCTGAGTGCTGGGATTACAGGTGTGAACCACCACGCCCGGCTCCTCATAGTTTCTTGAATGTACTTATTCACATTGTTTTTCACAGTACAGCCTCGATTTCCACTAAGGACCTTTTAGCGAATTATTTGTGTTCATTTGGATTGCTTCAACTTGAGATGCATTATCGCGAGTGTAACAATGTCTCAATAAAATCCGGCAGATTTCCTTTGATACCTAACTTTCTGGTTCTCCTCCCTTCTTTGCTGGACTACATCCTACAACAGCTCTTGTGATTGCCAAGAAAGATTGCTATGATTACTCATACATGAATCTGGATGGAATGGAGACAGAAGACAGTTTTCTTGATTTGAACTGGAAGGAGATGGGATGTTTGAAACCTGAGGACATGATTCAACATACATTTACTAAGATTGCTAAAGGCATTGGCTTGCAACTAGCGATTCTCTGAAATTAACTAAAGTCTAATTTTATTTTTATTATTTATTTATGTATTTATTTTTGCATTTTTAGGGAAGGGTCTACAGGGTGTTTATGGTCTTAGTACTAAATCGGACTCGTGGTGATCTTCCTGTTTTCAGCCTCACAAGAGCTGGGATTACAGGCGCACACCGTCACGTCCAGGCTCATTTGCTGTCTCAGCTCTCCCTGGGGGCGGGACTGGCAAGGCAGTCCCAGGGATCGAACCTCCTGCTTTGGCCAGCTCTTTAAAAGTCTAGTTTTATAAATCGCTAAAAATCCAGAAAAACAAGAGATGTTGCAAAACAATGCAGTGCTAGCGTGCGCCCCATTCTGCGTTTTGTTGTGATGTAGAAATATAATGTTTGAAAGTAAATATAACTGCAAGTGCTAAAGGGAGAAATTTGTGAGATGGAGGTTATGGCCAGGAATAGGACAAAATAAAGGGAAAATGGTGGGCTGCTCCTTTCCTGGGCCCACAGGAGACGTGGCCCAGGGTGTAGGGTGGCCCTGGCCCAGAGGGCCCAGGAGAGGGCGGGGAGTTCCAGCCGCTCCACTTTCACACGTTTCTGCCTCGGAGACCTTAGGAAGTACTGAAGCTGAAAACCACAGCAGAAGAACTTATTGCTCTGTGAATCCTGAAACTTCAAAGGCCTTGCCCATCTGTTAATTAAATCCAACTTCACAAGAACTCTCCTAATTGCCATTATCCCACTTCCAGAGATGAAGAAAAAAAAGAGATCATTGGACGGGTTGTAAATTATTGAGAGTAAGAGAAAATGTGCCGAGGAAAGGCAGGATGCAGATGGAAATCTTCCTCTGCATCCTTCTCAGCACTTCTATGCTGTAAAATACCTGGGTGTGTGTGATTGCGTGTGTGGGCCGTGTGTGTGTGTGTGTGTGTGTGCGTGTGAGACCTTGTGTGTGCTTGTGTGTGTGCACATGTTGTGACTGGGCCGTGGGCAGCTGCAGCAATGCTGTGTGATATCACTGGGACAGTTTCTCATCTGTGGACAAATGATAACGATGCCCGCGTCTGTCCGAAGTGTGTCTCTGCCCCTCATGGTGAAATCCTTGGCCTTCTGTTGCGCTTTGCAATGGAGTTTGCATTTCACTCACTAGAACATTAACTCCTGAGTCGGAGTATCTTACCGTTTTTATTACTTTTTCTTTTTCAAATCTACATTTATTTATTTATTTATTTATTTTGACACCTGTGAGCATAGGATTAGGGTTCTCCTCCCGAGGACTGGGGCACGTCAGTGTGTCCTCCACAGGAAGTGTGCTGCCGATGGACTCGTGCAGCGTCTTTCATTTTACACAATCATCTTCTCGTCTCGGGGCCACCATAGCTCCTTCCATAGTAAAGCTCACAGGCAAAGCACAAGTCATGCCTGCCTTTTGTCCTGCATTTTTTGGTTCTTTACAAAAGCAGCCCTGCGGGTCCTTGACTCCAACGTGTACATCGTCTCCGTGACTTCTTCTGCCACTGCTAGTTACGGCCTCTCCGAATATCTGGGACTCTTGTTTCACTGGTGTTTTGCACGTCTCTCCTGCTTTCTGAACAGCGAGCAGGTGGCTTAAGCCTTTGTCTGGACCAGGGATCATGCTTTTGAACAGTGTAAAACAAAGAAAATTAATTACTTTTATTTTAAATTCATTCTGTTGGAGTAGAAAACACTGGAAAATATGATTGCCTAGGAAACCGTAGCCGTATCACGTCACACTTGCAATTAAACTTGACTGCTTCCTTTTGTCCCATCCACTGAAAGAGTGGCTTTGTCACGAGGGAGCGGGGGGGCATGCTTTCTTCGCAGTTCCTGTAGGAGCCAGAAATGTGGAATGAAATCTCTTGTTTTGAACTTATTGGCTGACCTGCCTGTGACCCTCTGTTCCAGCTTCATGTGCTGTGTCAGAGATGATGCGGATTATGCTAAAGATTTTTTCATAAGCTGCTACTTGTAGGAAACAAATTCAGATCAATGAAAACATAGAAATGGTTTACTGATGTGTACAAGGTGTACCTCAGGGAAGAGTTTCACCCAGCCCAGTTTTGTTAGCAAAGTGCTTTTGGAGTGGATGACTTTCCTGGGGCTGTCTAAGACGTTACACAATTGTCTTTGCCTTGGTACATCTGATTTCAAAGAGATTCAGAAGCACTGTGCTTGGAATTCAGTGAGTTGAAAATACATCTCCAAACTTTGGGAACCACAAATTTATGTCAACATTTACCTTAGTGTAATGATATTTACGATTTGCAGTATGTATGAGCGCTAATATTTTTGGGATACCATATGCCAGAGAATGGTAATGTGGCCGCTTGTTAGGCTGGCAGACAAGTGGTATTAGTTTCATCTTATTGGGCAGAAGAAACCTTCAGCTTCATGGACAAGGCCAAATGACTGGGCCACAGGACTGAGTCACAGGGCTGGGCCACAGGCTTGGCCACAGGGCCGGGCCAAACAGCTGGGCTTCAGACCCAGGCAGTGTGAGCTTCCTGAGATGCTTGTGTCTTCCTGAGTTCTCACCTCCTGAGCCGATGTAGCAACCTGTGGTGATTTTTAAGTCATGACAATAAACCTTCTAGTTGGGACTATTTCCATCCTATTGATTCCCAGGTAATGTGTTGCATTTCACCGAATGACAATCTATGCTAGCTACTGAAATAACAATTAACTATCAGTCACAATCCATATCTACTAAACAGAAATTGCCACTTTTTTATCACATTGAATAAAAAAACAACTGGTTCAAGCATCTTCTCTTTTCTTTCTTTCTTTCCATATTTCAGGGAAGAGTCTACAGGACATTCAGAGTCTCACTACTAGATTGGACTCATAGTAATCCTCCTGTTTTCAGCCTCCCAAGAGCTGGAATTGTAGGCGTGTACCACCACGCCCAGTCTCGATTGCTGTCTCTGTGCACCGCATTGGTGGGGCTGGTACAGTAGGCCTGAGGTTGGAACCCTCAGTCCCTGCACCTGCTTGCAGGTGCTTTAATCCGGTGAGCTACTTGGAGAGCCCTTCAAGTACCCTTCAAACATGACCAAAGGACACATTGCCTCTGAGTATGGGGGCTACATTGTGAAATGATACATGTGCTCTTCTTCTTACCAAGGGGAACAAACACATTCAGCAAATGAACTGTCTGTTCTCGTGTAACAGACTGTATAGGACTTGAACACATGTGCACCCTGAACTTGGGCTTCGTGGTGGATAGCTCAGGTGGATCGATTTAGAAAATAATGGTTCCACGGGACTGCCCCCCTTTCCTGGCTCTGGGATGACGTACCTGGCACCCACCACCTACAGGAGGAGAGGTTGATCTGGGCTAATGTTTCCTGGGGCTTTAGCCTGTGGTTGATTGGATCCACATAGAAAACAATGACAGAGGCAGGGTCTGGCAAGGGGAATCTTCTTTACTCATGAGCTCCAGAGGGCAGACAGCAGGGAAGGACGACTGAGGGAGGCCTGGGGACCAGATGCAGCCCACACCGCGACGCCCGGCAGTGCACTTTCCTCTGCTTTAGAGGACTCTCGGGCCAAGAGAGCGTCTTCAGAGCTAAATCTCATCAAGCAACTTGGGAAGCTCCGGAGAAGCTATAATTAATTAAGAGGCAAATTATACAATCTGTTATTTATCCTTGCATAGGGCTCTTCGTTCCACATTGCATCTTGATTTAGAGGGAATTAGCACTAATGTGTTGATGGTAGCATGCTTCTGTTTTCATGTATCATATGTCATTTTAAAGTGAACGGACTATATCTGGCTTGGAATTTTCAAACTGTAAACACATCTTATCTAAAATGCAATATGTTTCCCTTCACTGCCCTTTGTTAAAAATGGGAGACACTATCGGCTATGTAAGATACTGCAGAGCCCTTGTTGAATGAGACATGAACTGGAACATGCGGTCCCTCTGACTTGGGCCACGGCTCGCAGAAGGCAGAAGCTGGCAACGCTTCAAGGTGCCAGACCCATGAAGGACAGGCCAGCATCCTTATCCTGGCATGTGTGGGTGGGTAAGAAATCATCCATTTGCTTAATGTATTAAACATGATTGCTGGAAAATAAGATTTGTGTATGAGAAAATCATTTTATAAGAACTTGTTTTTCTGGGAATGCGTCTCTTTCCAAAGTGGTCAGCCACTGATTAAGAATTTGCAATGCTCATTTAAATGCTTTGTTGTCTTTTGTGCCCCCACACTGTGTTTCTCAATTTTAAGTTCCTCCTCGTGTCCTTCAAAGTTTTCAGGATGCTGATTCAAGCGGGCAAATGTCAGCGGTCAGCCAGTCGAGGATTTGGGAAGGGGCGGCTGGATGCTGGATCTGAGGAGGCATTCTTCATGCAGGTGGAGATAAGGCAGTCACTCAGGCATGCAGGAGCTGGCCGACAGAAAGGGCACGGAAAGAAAACAGAAATCAACTCAGTCTAAAACATCCCTGAGACGGTATCAACTAACTGGGTCATCCCGATGACATGAAACTCCCCTCTCCCTGGGCTAGGCATATTGGCTGTAGAGTTATTGTAAATACAAGTGGCAGAATGCTAACTAACCACACACCTGAGCAAGCAGTATGGGAAGGCACAGAGGACATTTGGTCACTGCATCAGGAGGTCGAGTTAACTTTTCAGCTCTTGCTTTGCCTTCATGTCCTTTGCTGCTTTATGAGTCAAAGACAAAAAGAGAGACTTTAATTTGCCTTTCTTAAATCTTCGAATCAGCTGTCACTGGTGACAGGGTTTCCTGCTTCACGGTCACTATTCTCATGAGCCATATCTGTCTGAGAAGCCATGTTTCATGCTTCGAGAATTCACGGCATGCCTGTTTCTGTCCTGGGAGCCAGCAAAGAACAAATGAAAAAAATAAGTTCGTTGGCAGAGTGGCATGTTCCATCGTCCTGCTGACGGGGCCAGTACTTCCTCTTCTCTGCCTCCCTGCAAGGTAGGACAGTGGATGTGGCCCTCGCTTTATCTTTGAGACCAAGAGTAGAGTAAAGTAGGGGCTCTGTTCCTTCACGGTGTGTTGGTGGCTTAGACTCGCCAGTACTGGCCTGTTGCCCCACCCACCAAACTACACAGTATGTCTTTTGCCCTGGGCTCCTTTAAGATGTCTTTTGTTATTGCTGAACACATCTGTCATGATTGGATGGGTTTTATCACGCTGATGGTGCCCTAGATCTCTGTACATTGTAACAACTAATGTCTACAAGTAGGCTTCTACCCTTTTCAGATTCTGTTTTGGTCAGATGTGAAGCTGCTGAATGTTGACATGAAAGAGCTCTGTTTCTTCATGGCTGGAGCAGAGTATTTTGAAGGGAATCCCCTCAGGCAGTGCTGGTTCCTGATGGGGTCCCACTAGGTAGACTTCAGCCTGCAGATGAGAACGGTGGTCACCTCTGGCTCTGGCCGGGTACTGTGGCTCCCTTGAGCAGACCTCTCTGCTCACCCCTGTCCTAGCATGTGTATGCTGAGGCACTCCAGGTCCTGGGGTGTTCTTATACCATTTCTGTTTCCAAAGCAGGCATGAGGCGGGAATTTCCTAGCAATTTGTCTAGGTGTGGTGTTTTCCTACGTCCTTTGACTCCGATGGCTTTCCTCTCTTTTTAAAGCAAGGTGCTATGGCTTCTGCCTGGCAAGCGGGAAGCACAGGTGTTTGTGTATTGATGGCTGGGTTTTGTCACCTTTTGAGATCCTGAACGCAGCTCACACTTACACCAGCAGTAATGTGCTCAGAGCAATGTTCTCTGCCTGGTGGTAAAGTGTAAAAAGTTAAGGCCAGCACTGACTTAATAAAATGTTTTAAACATTTATTCTTCTATGAGGCATGAAAGTAGAGGTGTCTTCATTGCAAGTGACGCAGGAAAGCTTTGGCTTTGTTCTGAGCATTTGTGCATGAGATCCTGCCTGTGTAACTTGCACTCGCTCAGTGTCCCTTTATATCA
>PVJA010005714.1:0-25874 GCA_004027025.1 Myocastor coypus
CAACATCAATAGGGAGGTGGGTCATGCCCACACACTGTACTCTGTAGAATGATTGTGAGGACAATATGCAATATGTCAACTTTCAAAGAAAAGAAAGGGGAAAAGAAAAAAAAAAGTAATGTGGATTTAGAAAGGTTAATGTTTAATTGTTTGATCAATCTTATATACCTATATGTATTAATCTAAACTGATCTGATGAAGAAAATATGTAATATAACCATTGTTAAATTTAAACAATAAAAAATTGAAAAAAAATTAAAAATCAAATTTACATGATTTTTTTGGTCTTTTTGAGACAGGGTTTCACTATGCAATTCAGGCTGGCCTTGAGCTCAATTTTGTAGCCCAGGCTCGTCTCGAACTCGCACTGATCCTCCTGCCTCAGCCTCCCGAGTGCTGGGATTACAGGCGTGCGCCTCCACGCCCGGCTAAATTTACATGATTTTTAACTTTATTCTTTTGAATAGGTTATATACATTCTACAACTTTTATCTGGGGCAAGGCATTCTTTTTTAGAGATTCACATGCATTGCTTCACATAGCAACATTTCAACCATGTATGTTGTTCATTGTTATTCTATAGTATTAATTTGGCACAATTTTATTTTGTCATCCTACTGTTAACTACTCCTGCATGATTTCTAATTTTGTGCTATTAAAATCACATTAATTTGCAAATTCATGCTAATTTACAGGAGCAGCAATTGTTACATTACCATATATTTAAAGTTTTATTCCATATACATTGCTTTTCAATTAATTTTTGTGGTATACTACGTTTTATATATAAATTAATAGTTTCTGTGACTTCTGTTTTGGTCCACTGATTGATTTATCTGCCTCTGAGAAATGTTTTCTCATTTTTATACCTTTATAGTAAATCTTGAGTTTAAGTATGACAAAGTATTCAAGGTCTGTATAAGCCTTAGATATTTTGTTGATAGAAAATTCTGCATATATTTTACCATAAATTTGACAAGTTTCTGAAAATTTCATCTTTGGGATTGACCAGGATTGCACTGTAATTATAGATTAACTTAACAAAAGCTCAGCATCTTATATATTTAGATATATTATACTTAATTTGAAATAAAGCTAATATAGTTCAGGTGTAAATATTTTAAAATTTCTATTATGTCTTTTTGATCTCTGTAAATAGTTTATATCTTCATTTTTAAGCACTTGTAATTTTAGCATTATAACACTGATACATAACTTGGTTTTTGGTTGGAGAAGTTAGGTTATGGCGTCTTGAAATTTAGTGAGGCCTACTGTTTATACCACTACATGATAAGTTTTTAAAAGTCTATGTTTGAACTTATGCATAAAATTATTTAATCTTAAAGATTCTGGTAAAATTTTTAGCTACTGTCTTACTTTCTCATTGCTGGTAGAAAATATTCAATGCTTACAAGTTAAAGGAGGAAAGGTTTGGATCATCTTACAATTTGTAGAGGTTTCAGTCCATATTCAGCTGGCTCCAAAGCAGGATGACATGGCTGAAAAGAATGGCAAAAGAGTAATAGTCTAAGGCATACCAGGCAGGAAGCAGAAAAGACTTCCTTCTTTCCTTCTTTTGTTTTTCCCATCCAGGCTGCGAGTGTATTGGGTAGTGCCGCCTACAACCAGGGCGAATCTTTCTTCTCCAGTAAGTCCATCATTCATACCCAAAACTGTGCAAAACCAACCAATGAACTGATCTAGTATCACACACCCAAGATCCAGCGACCTCTCTAAGGTATTGCCTTATGAGCACATGAGACTTTGGGGAGGACATTTAGATATAAGCCATCACAAGTACTGTATTAAAATATGTAATGGCTGTAATATTGCTTTATTTTCCAGTTACTCTTGAAGTCAGTTTGAATAATAAATGAATCATTTCTCTGGATCTATATTCAAGTTTATGTTTTTCATCAGCTATTTCCGAACAACTGTTAAACTCGTGCATTGAACTTTTTATTTCAATTACAACTTTTCTAATACTTCTACATCTGAAATCTACTTACATAGTATTTTGTTCTTTCTTCATATTTTGACCAAATTTTTATACTTTTAGAACTATTTAACCTATTTTGAAAACTTATTGTGCATCTAATAATTTAGTATCTGTACTGTTCAAGTTTTGATTCTATCCACTGTTTTACATTCATCATGTTTGATGTCTTACACTTTGATGATAAGTTCATAGTTTAGGGAATTTTATCTGAAAGAATGCATTGAGGTAAGCATTGAAACAGTTTATTCAACGGTTTTCATTTATTTTTGTCAAGCTCCTGTATCGTTTTTATCTCAGTTTTCGCAGATCATCAGAGTGTATGAATTCCAAATGCAATATCATAGGAGGAATGGCCTATCTTAAGTGATAGTACTCTACTTATCTCTATATTTTAATATGTTTCTAGGAAGAAATATCTAATTCATTCTTAGCTTGAAGGTATAACCTATTGGATGTTAATATTCTATAGTTGTACAGGCATATGAGTGATCTCCTATTATGCTCTGCTCTAAGTAGGCTCAGAACTTTGTATACTATTCTTCATAACTATGAGAGAAGATCTTTTAAACCCACATTCCTCTGGTTTAGAAACATTCTTAATATCCAAACTAAATGAATTACTCTTTCACTTGTCTGGATTGAACTTAATTTAATTTCTCACTCTGAGCAATGGCTACTATTTTCAGGTTCATTAATATATTAAAAGTGATCATATATATCTTTTGATTTTTTAGAAACATATATTTAGTTTTAATTTTTGTTTACAATGTAGTTTATTAGCTGGTTTCTCTTTCTCATAAATGGAATGAATAATCTTCATTATTCTTTACAAATCAGTATTCATTTAAGGAACTTTAATGAGATTGTCCAAAAAAGCAAGTATATAATAAACAACTCCAAAGAGCAATAAGAAACCAAATGATATTATTAAGTTCAAATGACCACAAAAATTGTTATCTAAACTTATTTATACTTTTTACTAAAATTTTCTAAAATTGCTCAGGGGCACCCTGTGGGACTGTGAAAAGCATTGATCTTAGGCCTCAGTGTGCAAGCATGGAGCTTCTGCTCACGGTGGTTCAAAATTTTAAGAAATTAGGAGGATTTTGAGTGCACTGTGGAACTCAGCATAGCTGTGATTTCTGTGCCCAGTATTTGAATGAACAAAGCTCTCCTAGAGGCATTTAAGAACTTCGGTGGACTTTGGACATCATGCAGAACTGTGGTAAACTCTGACATTAGCCCCTAGTGTACAGGGATGGAGCTTGTGTTGGTCAAAGTTCAGCCCTGTAAGAACTTAGGAGGACACAGGGAAGGCCATTGGATTCTAGTGAATCAAGTCAACACTCACGGCCTACACGGAAGCTTTGGTGAGTGTCAGCCAGTCATCACCCCCTGATAGGGAGAGCATTAGTGAGTCCTACCCTGCTCTCCACTGTAGTGAAAATCTTGCTGACACACACTTCACCAATCTCCCACCACTTCTAAGTCTGGGTGATTACTGGGAGCTTCAAAAATGCTGAAACTCAGGAGAAAAAGTCAATCCCAACCCTCTAACACTGTGAGACCAAATCCAGGAGACAAAGACATGCAAGAACTTAGAAATCACACATGTCAAAACTGAGATGATAGCAACTGATGTAAAGAAACAAGCTCATCAGGATGCAGAAAAATAAGATAAGAAATAATCTCTCAGGTCAAAAAAGAAATGACAATAATTGAGAAAGAATTGCTCAGCAGTGCTAAAGAAGATGCAGATTTTTTAAAATAGATGAAAATATAAAAATAATGGAAATACTGAATGAACATTACAGGAAAGAATTCAAATGCATGAAACAGATTCAAACACATACCCAGAGAATTAAGAACTCCATTGAAAGCTGGACAAACTGCTTGAATGAAATTGAGGATAGATTTTCAGAAGTACAGAAGTACAGCTAATAATATGAAAGGAAAAAGCTCTTAAAATTTACAAGGAACCAGGTAATAACAATTTAGCAGCTGCAAGATGACACAAAGAAAAATAATATAAGAATAATAGGTATCAAAAAAGTGGCGAGAGACAGCATAAATGACATAAAATATATATGCAGAAGAACCAGCAAAATTTTTTCCAAACATGAGAAAAGATGCTTCTGTACAGTTCAGTGAGGCATACAGTACTGTAGACAGCCATAATAACAATAAATATATGCCCAGACACATAATAATTAAGAGCTCAGAAATTCAGCAAAACTATAGAATATTAAAGTTGTCTAGATAGAAGAAACATCGCCTACAATGGAAAGCCCATCAGAGTAACCGCAGATTTCTCAACACCAAGCATCAAATTAAGAAGTGTGTTGTTATCGTTTGTGTCTAGTTGTCCCCCCAAAGCCTCATGCAGTCAAGGGGCTGGGACTTCTAGATTTCGAGACTAAGTCATGATCCACTGGAATTGTTTTTTAGTACTGCTGGGATTATGGGCATGTGTAACTTTCCCAGCCTGGGGCGATAGCCTCAATGTATTATCAGATAGAGAAACAGACTCTCTCTCTGTGTTGCTCTCTGTTGCTTCTGTTGCAATTGCTCCACCACCATGAGCTGCTGCTCTCTGCCATGTGCCAGTCTGCCTTGGAGCCAACTGAGTACAGAATGAAACCTTCAGTAGCTGTGAGCTAAATAAACCTTTCCTTTCTTCATTTTGGGTGTCAGATATTTGTCCCAGCAAGGAGAGAAGAGTAACCAAGACAAGCTTGTGGTGAAGTATCTCAGGTCTGGAAAGGAAATAACTTCTAATCTAGATTGATGTATCCTGAAAAACCATCTATCAAACTCATAATGAGATAAGATCTTTCCATAACAAAGTACAACTGAAGAAATTCATGACCACCAAACTAACCCTGCAAATAGTACTTGCAGATATTCTAGAAAGAGATAGAAACAAACACAGCTTCAAGAACAATACAAAGGAACTACAAAACAGAGCAAATAAATAAAATGATGAAAAAGTATTGAACCTATAGCAAGACAAAGATAAGCCAATTCATATTAGTTATATTCATCAATGTAAATTACCTCAACTCAACAGTCAACAAACAGACTATCAGAGTGGATTAAGAGATAATCCAAAAAATATGCTGTATATATAAGAAACACATTTAACTTAAAATAAAATTTACAGACTAAAAGTCAGAGGATGGAGGACAATCCTCCATGACACAGGAAAACAGAAAAAAACGGGTAAATTTGCACATTAGGAAAACAAAACAAATCCAAATAAATGATCTTTTGCTGAACCTCAAGCTTCTAGACAAGAAAAGCAAGTCAAGCCCAGAGCGCAAAGAAGACAAGAAATTATTAACATTAGAGCAGAAATGAAAACAGTAGAAAAGACAAAAAGAAAACAAAGATTAAATTAATCAAAGAGTTGGTTATTTGAAAGAGTGAACCTGATAAACCCCTACGAAACCTCAATTAAAAAAGGAAAGAAAAACAAATGCAAATTCATGCAATAAAGAATGAAAAGTCTGAAATCACTGCTGATCCTGGTTAAACTGAGAAGATCATCAATACCTACTTCCAAAGTCTTTGCCCACACAGGATGGAAAACACAGAGGAAATGGACAGTTTCCTAGATTCAAATGAAATGACAAAGCTTAGACAAGATGATATACAAACTCTAAATAATCCACCAAAGAACTTCTCTTGCTGTGCAGTTTATACATGTTAAAAGAAATTTCCAGCAAAGTAAAAAGACAACCCATACATTTTGAAAAATCTTAACTAGTAAGTACTCAGACAAAGATCTTCTGTCTAGAATTTACAGCGAACGAGAAAACATTAGGGTCCCCAAATTCAAAGATCCAATGCAGAAATGGGCATCCAAGATTAGCACACACTTCTCGGAAAAGAAATACTAGAAGCCTATAAATACATGAAGAAATGCTCCATATCATTAGCCATCTGTGAAATACAATATGCCTTTCTCAGAGGAAGAAATGCAAATGACCAGTAAATATATGAAAAAATGTTTAACATAAGTGGTCATTTGAGAAATGTAAATCAAATCAACACTGAGATTCTATCTCACTCTAGAAAAAATTGCTCACTCAAGAAATCAGCTAATAACAAGTGTTTGAGGGGCTGTGGATCACTTGTCCTCTGCTGGTGGAAGTCTAGACTGGTACAACCACTATGAATATCAGTGTGGAGATTTCTTCAAAGGCTAGGATTTAAGATCCCATTTAAGCCAGCTATTTCCATACTGGGTATTTTTTCAGAAGAACTGAGAACCTCATACTACACCGCTATATGTGCAGCCTTGTGTATAACAGTACAATTTGTCATAGCTAAATCCTGGAAACTGAGGATGCCCATTAACTGAGGAATGGATAAAGAATATGTAGTATTTTTACACAATGGAGTATTATTCAGCTGTAAAACATGATAAATTTGAGGCTTTTGTCAGTAAATGGATGCAACTAGAGAACATACTATTAAGTGAAATAAATGAGACCCACATATGCAAACATCATATTTTTCTCCTTAGTGTGAGAACTTGAAAGAGAAAATGGAATCTGAAGGGTTCAATATATACTGGGATAAGGGAATGAATTTATTGAAAAGGAAAATTATTGAGTTGAGGAAGACAGGAGAGGGAGTTGGGGAAAGAGATATATCTATGTATGCAAGCTGGATAGTGTGGACAACTGTACTATGCATTTCTGCTGGTATATTGAAAGAACATAAATTTGTTTTGCTTCCTTTTGTGAATTGTTTGTACTTTTTCTCTTACTTTCATATACATTTGTGTCTTTTTCTCTTTGTTTTCCAATTTTGCATGAATATATGTGATAGTATCAATAACTAGTTGGAAGACAGCGCTATGCATTACAGAAACACTGTGAGTTGTCTATTACCTTGTTACATGAAATTCTGGTCCACTTGTAATTTTTTTCTCCATTAATCGTATTTTGTATTCTGTATAAACAAAACATTAAAAACTATTGATTTAGTGGCAAAGGTTTTTAGGGGATATACTCTGTTGTACTGTTTGTCTAAAAAATGTATTTGGTACAGAGTCTATAGGATCTCACTATACAGATCACATGCTTAGTGATCCTTTGTTTTTAGCCTCCCAAGCACTGGGATTACAGCCGAACCACTACACCCAGTCTCAGTTCCTGTCTCAATGCACTCCTCTGCTAGGCCAGCATGGCATGCTAGGAATTGAACCCTGGTCTCTGAGCCTCCCTAAGCAAATGCTTTAGTCCACTGAGCTGTCTGGTAAGCCTCTGCTCTGTTGCATTGTTGCATAAAAATATTTTCACATGTTTGCCATTTTTTCCATTGATATAGGTATATGATGATAGATTCATCATAGAGAAATTCTCATTTATGTAATATTTATGTAACAAATATATGTAATATGCATGTAACACATGCAACACATACGTGCTATATATAACACATATAACATAATACATAAATGTAATATGAATGTAACACATGCAACATATAGGTCACATATAACACATACATGCAATATAATGCTTGTAACACATACATGCAATATGTATTGGCACACATGCAACACGTGCATGCCACACATAACATATAATACATATGCAATGCACATGTGTGACATGCATGTAAAATATATGGCATACAACACATATGTAATGTATGCAATGCACATATGTAGTATGTCTGCAGCACATATGTAACATATATATTATATAACACATACGTGTAATGTGTGTAATGCTATGTAACACATGTATATTATACATATATACATATATTATATATATATATAATATATATATATATATAGTGTATGGAATACAAAGTCTCGCTCGCTGAGATTCAGTGATCTTCCTGTCTCAGCCTCCTCAGTGATGGAATTATGGGGGCATGTGTGCATCTGAGTACAGGCCTCCTCCCATGGAAAAAATGAAAACAAAGTTTTAATAAATCGTGTGTTTTCATTGCCACACTCCCTCAAATATATTTAATTTTTTTAAAAAACATTTTTAATAATTTATGTACTCAAGAAAGTTTGTTAAATAGTTAAGAATTTCTGCTATTTCATATTGTATAATCTAAATAGGAGCTAAACCTTTAATTTGATCCCAAGAAGTAGCAAAGTATGTCTTGTAAAAATAAATATTCCTCAGATATTCAAAAGTTAATGATGTTTCAGAAATAGGAAAAAGTATGTGCAAGAATATCATAACCTGTATTTTTCAAATTTCACTTTTTCTCTTTTTTATATGTTTTATTTTATCTTATTAATTTTAATGAGGAAGAAATAGCAATGAGATAGTTTCAAGACAGTTTAGTAGGACAGTTAAAATAATTACTGCATTTGTTTTTATAGTAGTCATTCAGAGGACAAGAAGCAGAGATGATATCCTGTCTAAACATTATTAGTACAGCTCTTTCTTCTCGTTGAAGTAAGAGAAAGTAGTTGTATATCTATCCTGCTTTTTTTACTACAAAATGGTCCTCCATTTATATCCTCCTTTTTAGTTTTGTTTTGTCAGAGATGGGTGTTCCATTGCCATTCATATATTGTAGGTACATGAATTCAGCAAAATAACACAATACAATATAATAGTCCATAATTGTAGCGGGTTATCAACAGAACTGCCAATGACAGAAGTTTTTCACTTGAGCCTTTTACAGCTCATCATATTAATAGGGCTTTAATTTTTATACCTAGTGGTTATACTTTTCTGCTGGATAGTAAAGACCAAGATAAAGCAAGAGCTATATAACAAAAAATATAACTTTTGTATCTGACAAGGTCAGTCAGATCTCCTCAGGATTTACCTTGGAACCGTGTACAGCAGCTTGTAGATCTTTTGTCAGTGTCAGCCATCTGGATGAGTCATGGCCATTGCTTGACCAATTTGCTTCTATGAAAGCCTGAAACAACACACTATGAATAGTCAGTTGTTTTCATCTGTAGCTCCGTAATCTCCTTGTACAGAAAATAAGGGACACCACTGAGTTACAGGGTGTTGCAATACAGGTTCTCTTATATCATGAGTCCTCAATGACTTTGAAGGACTAGACTAAAAATATTTGCTATCCTAGTAGACCTTCTTTTTCTCTAAGTTTTTGGTCTCCAACCTTAAGTTATTAGCCATCTAAAAGAGAAGCTTAATAATATTATTACCTGTAATATAGGCACTTCAGCTTAACACCACTATCTTTCTGACTTTTCATGTATTATGTGGCTCTACTCATTGCCATCTAACTTATCATACATTGCATAAGAATGATGGATATTCCTATTTCAGTAATGGTTGAAGGGAGGGAAACTTTAACTACATGTGTATGTGTATGGTTTCATGTATCTCATCATAGTTCTGAAAGCTTATCATATGAAAGAGACTGTAATAGATGTGGAAGCCAAAGATGAATCAGACCTTTTGCTTATCCTGGAGTGGCAAACAGTGACATTGGAGACAAGAGTGAATTAATTAAAAAAAAAACTGAAGTGCAAGGTAAACAGTAATGACTACTATAGATTGTTAAGGAAATAAAGAAGAAAACAAAATGAATAAATTTAAACAGAGGAAGTTGACAGTGTCATATGAAATATTTAAAAACATGTGTAATGCTATATAACACATGTATATATATATATGTATATATATATATATATATATATATATATATATATATATATAGTTTATGGAATACAAACTCTCGCTTGCTGAGGCTCAGTAATCCTCCTGTCTCAGCCTCCTCAGTGATGGAATTATGGGGGCATGTGTGCATCTGAGTTCCATGGCTGGCATGGCTTGGGGTATGGGCCATGCCATAAAAGCACCCATTTGTGGTGCAAACACTTACAAGTTTCTATAGTAGAAATTCTTTCACCTTGGTTGATTTCAATGTCTACTGGCTCAAAAATGTCTGAAAATATAACAAATGGACTTTTGCAAGATGAATATGCAATATTATTCATATAAAATTATGAAATTCTTTCATTTTCTTCAAAGAAGAACTTGAAAGATATTGCATGAAGCATGTCAGACACAGAAATACAAATACTACATGATCTTATCATATGTGCAATCTAAAAGTATTAATTTCATAAGGGTAGAGAATGTAATAGCGGTTACCAGAGGAACAGATGACTAGGATGGGATAGAGGCAGCATTGTTCATGGTTATAAAGTTATAGTTTCATCAGTAAATTGTAGTATTCTATTGCATGAGAGGGTGACTCTAGTTAACAGTGATGTAATACTTGTTGTTTCTCAAAATAACTAGAAGATAGTCCTTTGAATGTTTCACTGCAAAGGAATGATCAACATTTCGGGTGATATATATGCTAATTATCCTGATTTGAACATTACACAAAGTATGATTGTACATGTATCAAAAGTTCAAAATGTACTCTGTAAATTTGCACAAGTATTGTCTTTTTTAAAGTATTGTCTTTTGATTAAAAATAAAATAAATTTTGGAAAGAAAGCTCCTGAAAAGTATAATTAAACAGAAAAAATAAGATATCAATGAGATAGAGCCCAAACAATAGAAATCTGACATAGAAGAGGTACAAAGGCAATTACCAGGAATGTAGAGTATTCTTAAAATGATAGCATTAAAGCATGCCTGCTGCACAAAAAAGATATAGTCAGGAATATAAAGTACTAAACTGAATATTTCATTAAAGTACTTCTAAGAGATCAGAACTATTTGACTGACTTCAGAGGAATTTTAATTTCAGTGATGGGCATAGAAGAAAGGCATTGATAAGCAAATAAAAATGAAGAAATTAAACAAATGTGAAACACCAAAGAAAAAACAAAAGTGTGTAAGAAAAAAGGACAACTGTCTAGTGCAAGTCATTTAACTGACTAGTTCATATTTATAACTATGCTGGAAAATGAGGAAAGGCACAGAAGTCATTGTATGTTGATCCGTTAATTAGTTTTAATCGCTGTAACAAATTACCTGAGGTAGTTGACTTATAAAGTGAAAGAGTGGGCTGGGAGATAGCTCAGCAGAATAAGTGATTGCCTGGCAAACGCAATGACCTGAGTCCAATCCCCGCCACCGCCACACCCCCAACAAAGAAAAAAAAATATATTTTGTTCTCTACTTTCAGAAATTCAGGTTGGCTGATTCAATCTAGCACTTTGAATCCGTGGAAAAGAAGCATATTATGGGAGGGGAACATGGTAGGTCAACCCTCTTCATCTCACGGCTAGAAAGCAAAAATGAGAGGAGGGTGCTATATTCCTTTTCCAGAGGAACCAACCAAAAACTGAGAGACTCCTCAATAGACCAGTGGTTGCAATACTATGTGTTATGGTTTATGTCTAGTTGTCCTCCCAAAGCCTCATGCAGTCATGGGGTGGGGACTTCTATAGTTTGAGACTTGACTCATGAGTCACTGGGATTATGTGATTTAAGTACTTCTGGGATTATGGGTGTAGCCTAAGACAGGTAGGCTGAGGTGGAGAGTCTAAATGTAATATAAAGAGAGACAGAGAGACAGACTGAAGCTGTTGCTGTCTGCTCCAGTTTTGGTCAGTTGCCTCTGGCGCAATTGTTGCTGTTCTGCTGCCATGATCTGGATGCTCTCTTCCCTGTTGCATTCAGCCTTCAGCCAGCCGAATATGGACTGAAACCTCCAGTAACTGTGAGCTAATAAACCTTTCCTTCCTTCATTTTGAGTGTCAGGTATTTGTCCCAGCAAGGAATAAAAAGTAACTAAGACACTATGGCACACATGTCACAGTGTGTACACAGAGCCCCCTGTTTTGGTTCATGAGTTAAGTTGCCTCACCAGCTCAGCATCAGATAAGTTATTTTTTCTAAACTGAAACCACAATAATCATGTTGAATTGCAGTGTTGTCACGTTTTGATAACTAAATGGGCTTGGGGTTACAGTTTGGGCACTTAGTCTCTGAAAGTTTTTCCATCATTGTTAGGACCTGTGTCTCAGAGGTTCAACTACTTCCAAATAGTTCCACCCTGAGAACAAAGCCTTTAACACTTAAGACTAATGGGGAGTTTTTAAGAACCAAACTGTAGCAGTATATGCAAAGTTGTAAGGTTTTCTGTGCATTTTGTACAAGTTCTCATTACACAGATCGGACTCCATTGTGACACTCCTGTTCTCATACTCGCAGAGCAGGGATTACAAGTGTGTGCCACCATTGCTGTTCTGGATGGCTGGCTCAGAGCACCTAGGTGTGGTATACGCATGACATGTGGTGCCAGGAACTGAACCCCAGTCCCTGGGTTTGCCTAAACAAGCAGTTAGTCTGCTGAGCTGTCTCACCATGTCTTGTAAGTTTGTATCAAAGACACAATTATATGAGTTTGAAAAATGGAAAAATTAGTAAACATTAGTATAGTATGCTATTTAGAAATGTTGACATGAATACTAATTACATAGCTAGAAAAATAGAACTGATACTTTTGGGAAAGAGAGTCATGTGTGGAAGGTGATGGTAAGGCTGTATTTCACTTTAGAAAATATAAAGATTATTTAATATACTAATCAAAAAATTCTATGTACTAGAATATAGTTGTAATTCTTTCCAGTGCATAGTAGCTCTGTTTAGTAGTACAGTGTGAACTAGGTGTCAGCTCCTATGCTAAAAGCTTTTCATCTATTCTTATATAGGTAAGAAAATATAATAGTCATCATGTCAAGTAGGTGTTTTTGGGCAGGAAAGGCTTAGAGGGTTTTGAAAATTGTTCAAAATTAGTGTAAGTAGTAGAAGCTTTGTTAAAATATGGATCTTAGCCTTTTGGATAGAGAGCCTTGGGTCTCCATGCTGCTTACATTTTATAGGGCTTTTTTGACTCTTCTTTTTTTCTTCTTTCTTCTTTTTTTATTTTTATTTTTTGGATCAGGGTATCACTAAGTAGTTCAGGGTGGCCTTGAACTCACTTTGTAGGCCAGGATGGCGTTGAACTAAAATCCTCCTACCTTAGATTTCCAAGTTCTCAGATTGCAAGCATGTGCCACAATGCCTGGTACATTTTATGGTTTGATCTGAATCACCTCATTTGAATTTTTGAATTTGTAGTGAGAAATGCAAATGATTTCAGGCATTCATAAATATATGTCAGGTTCAAACTTTCCTTCTTTCCTGGAAATTTGAAGCCTTGCTTTCATTTCTGTACTTTGTCCCCTCCCATTTCACCCAGTAAGGCTCTGGTTCCAAGTAGCCTATAGCACCAAAGCTGTTACACCTGTGTGTATGAATATGTTATGAGAATGTGGTTTCTTTTTCCACTCCTACTAGTAATGGGAATGTACTCCATGCTATAAACAAAGAAATGACATTAATCACAAGTTACTTTTGTAACTTCAATATACTTAAAATCTTGATTTTCTATCACTGTAATTATACGTTTAAACAACAAAAAATTGTAGAATTTTTCTTATGTACAATTTTTATAGATTTCCTTTCTAGAATTCTATAAAACATAAATATTGATTTTGATGGAAGATATACATAGTGATTTTTAAAAAGATTTTAGTAGGAGAAATAGATTCATATGCACATACTTTAGCCTTTCTTTAAAAAAAGTAAATTTTACATTTGGATATATTTAAGCTCTAAAAATACCTTCTTGTGAGTCAGATTTTCTTTGCCTCATCACAGCTTTCTTTATCATTGGACACTGCAGTCTGGAAGGCATGCCAAATACTCAAGTCTGTTCTTTATCTCAATTCCCTGTCTACTTATTCAAGATGAGAATCCAGGAACAGAAATAACTCAGCAAAATAGCAGGGGAAGCACATTTATCAGCAGGAAGCTAAGGAAAGCACATTCATGGATCAATCTCTTTTAAGTCAGCAAAAATGGAGCTCTCCCCTATACAACAGTAAAAGTGTAGAAGGCAATTGGGAGTGTTAAGAAAAATATGAAACTTTTGGAGATGGCAAAATGATTTTTCCATACAAATAACAGGCTCTATCTTAACTGTATTGGTCATCATTTTGGGGCACAATACTAACACTAAGAGTAAGAGACTAGGAAAATGACATAGGATTGACTGGTACAATTTTGTATATAATTAGGTTTCTAAATGTGTAAAAATGCTTAACTGCTTTTATCACATTCTATAGAGATTCATTAGTATATCAATGATTGATAGAAAATACCAATTCCAAGTTAAGTCTAAGATGTTTGATACTCAGAAAGTCAGTGATGTCCTGCTCAAGTACCTAGGTTATAGAGTAATAGTATCACTAAGATTCTCTTCTGGAGGGTTAAGAATATAAGCTTACAGACAAAAATTAGAGAAAAAGAAGGGCTACAGGGATAGCTAATATTTTTGCCCTAGTCCTTCAAGGTCAGTGAGGACTCAGGACATATGAGAACCTGTGCTATAACATCTTATAAGTCAGTGGTTTCCCAAATTTTCTGTTCAAGGAGATTATGAGGCTACAGAGGAAAGGGACTGAACATACATAGTGTGCCAAAAAAGAGTCCACTAGAGAGAAAATATTCTCTCAGGCTTTTACAGAGAGCAAACTGGTCAAGCAATGGCCATGAGTCATCCAGATGGCTGACACTGATAACAGTTCTACAAAACACTGTACATGGTTCCAAAGTAAATCCTGAGGGGGATTGACTGACCTTGAGAGATACAAAAATTACATGCTTTGCTATACAGGTCTTTCTTAAACTTGCGCTTAGCCACCCAGTAGAAAGGTTTAACCACAACGCAAAAAAAGGAAAGCTACATTAGAATGCTGAGGTGTAAAAGGCTTAAATCAACAGCTTCCCACATTGCAGGTTTTATCAATAACCCACTGCGATTATAGAACATTGGGTTATGTATACAACTACTTTCTCTTAGTTCAATGAGAATAAATTTTGTTGTACCAATAGTGGTTGGAAAACTTATAACATCTATACTCTGTGCTCTGTATAACTAATAGGAGGACAAGAATATGCATTGTATCAAATATTGAAATGTACTACTAACGTGTTTTGAAACTGTCACATTGTTATACCTTGTTATTTCTACTAAAGTTAATAAAAATAAATAAATAAGGAGGAAAAATACTAATGCTAAGACAGACACTACAATTGTCTTTTTTTTTTCTACTAGGAATTGAACCCAGAACCTTGCACTTCCCAGGAAATCACTGTGCCACTGAGATATATCCCTGACCCTCTAGTTCTTCAAAGAGACTACTAAGAGATTGAAGCAGAATAAAAAATTTAATTATTTCCAAGAACTGAGGTTAATATCATCTGCTATCAAAATGTGGACATTAGTAGTCCTTAATGACCATTCAATGGCTTCTGCAAATCTCCTCACGTACAGGAAAAGTCAGCAGCATGAGGGATTCCCCATGTATAACAACTCAGAAAACTACTTTTAAGCTTTTCTTTGCTCAGTGTTCGAAGATCACCACAAATATTCATAGCTAATAAGGTTAGGTTTATTCTTGAAGCAAGGGAAACTAAACACCATGTGGAAACTAGGGCTTTTCTGAGAGAGAACAGGTGAGGAGAAAGAAAGATGACTGTATTGGTTACTTTTCTTTCACTGCTGAGACAAAATAACTGATATCTAGCATTAAGGAAGAAATGGTTTACTTAGCTCACAGTTTGTGGAGGTTTTGGTCCATGATTAGCTGGTTCCAGTGCAGGGTAGAATGGCACAAGGTCAACAGTTTGAGTTGGCAGAAGACAGTAAAAGCATCAAGAACACAAGTGGTAGGTAAGCAAACCTCTTCACTTTTATATACTGTGTCTGGCTATCCACCACAATACCTCTATGCCTTTCTCTTGCACAGACTCAGGGTATTTACAAAGTAAGGACCCTGGCTCCCTACTGAGTCACTTACTTAACCTTCTAAACTTCTAGAGTTGATCCAATTGGTCATCCATTAAAATCTACCACTAATCCACTTGGCAATCAGACATATTATAAAACCAGTTTCCAGGCACGAAAGCATGTTTATTTTTACTATTTCGCAATTTAACCTGTATAACACAAGTTTAGCAAACCTTAAGAACTAGTTTTAAGTATATCAATATTATATTACATTAGAACCATAACATTCTGCTCCTGGCCCCCCAAAGACTCATGTACATCCATTTATGCAAAAGGCATTTCATCTATCTCTGAGTTGCCAAAGTCCTAACAGTTTCAGCATTGCTAAAAAGTCTCAATCCCAAGTCTCCTCAAAGATCTAAGGCAAACTCTTCACATCAAGGCCCTGAAAAAATGAAAAGTTGAATACTTCCAATATTCAATGGCAAAAGAAAAACATTTTCACTCCAAAAGTTGCAAATGGTGCATATAAAGGAATGGGATGAAAGCAAACACATCATCCAAGAGAGCAAACCATAAGTCCCATATTTCCACGTACAGCATCTGAGGTAATTGGTGGCAAGCTGTGATCTCCAAAGGTAGCTCCCCTGTGGCATTTCTGCTGGTTATAGGTCCCCTGACTTCTTTTTTAGGACTTCTTTGCTCCCTCATTGCAACTTTCCCTACCTGATCAATATTCCTGGCTCTTTCAATTTTGTGGGGTCTCTACAGTACCTTTGGCTTCACCCTTACAGCTTCATACACTGCTTTCTAAGAGGCACACTGTCTGTTCTCCCAAACCTTCTAAATCGGGTGGTAAGCCACCATAATCCCATAACACATGCATTCTCCAAGCATCCAAATCCAGTACCAAATGGACGATGACATGATCTGCTGCCAGCTGGACCAGTAGCCAGGCTTCATCCTTTCTTGGTTATAGAGGTCAAGTGCCTGCATTGTTGAACAGTCTTACTCTAATGTTGAGAAACAAATTATTTTTTTTGTCTTTTTTGAGCCAGGGTCTTGTTATGCAGTTCAGGCTGGCCTTGAGCTGACTTTTGTACCCAGGCTGGTCTCGAACTCACACCGATCCTCCTGCCTCAGCCTCCCGAGTGCTGGGATTACAGGCGTGCACCACCACGCCTGGCTTGAGAAACAAATTCTTTATGCTACTACTGTTCTCAAACCTGGTGTGGCTGCCACCTCCATTCCAGAGCATGCTGATCTGTGGCTTCCTCCTGAAAACAGTATTTCATCTTTCAAGTTTTGAGGCTGCAAATGTTGTAGACTTGATCCTTCTTATGATGCCCTCAGACCATCTTTTCAATTCTCTTGTTTCTCCTCAGCAAGCAGGATCTCTTCAGCTCTATCTTTACAGTCCAAAGATACACTGGAACTTCCCTTCTGGCAAAGCTCACATTTTATACCATTCTTCAAGGTCCTTTGCTCTTGAGTATCAACGTGTATCTTTCAAAAAGACCCCAACAATAGCCATGACACCACCTCAACATTCTACTACCTTGAAATTTCTTTTGCCAGATTAATTAGTTTTCCATTCTAATCTCAGTCTCAGGAAGAATCTCTGGACACTAGCAACATGTAGACAAACTTTCTTCCAATCCGCAACACACATCATTTAGTGTCCAAACACTAATGCAGTCCTTCTGTGAGAAGAAACCACCCAAACCTGGTGTGTACCAACAAGATTTCTATCAGCTTCTTGGCCTTTGAGCTGTCACTGGAATCTCACATAAAGAACATCCTAAGGTGTACCAGAACTGCTTTTTCAGATAACATCTCTAAATCTCTCCAAACTGTTCCCACAAACCATTCCCAAAGGATCCTGAAATACATGGTCAGGTATAGTCATAGTGCTGGCCCTACTGTTGGAATCAAATTCTGTCTTGGTTACTTTACTCTCTTTGTTAAAATAAGATACCTGACACACTTAATCATAGAAGGAAAGGTTAACCATGAATGGTGGCACAAGCCTGTAATCCCAGCACTCTGGAGTTTAAGGCCACCTTTTGAGTTTGAGATGCTCCTGGATTATAAAGTGAGCTAAAGGCCATCCTGAACTGCATAGTGAGACTCTACAAAAAAAAAGGAAGAAAGGAAAGGCTTATTTAGCTCACAATTTGTGAGGGCTTTCAGTCCATACTTCACTGGCTCTAAGGTAGGGTACCATCACACACAGGCAACAGTTCAAGGTGGGAGAAAGAGGGCAAAGTAGCAACAGCAAAGATGCAGGAGTAAACCACTTTTTCTCCCTTATATTATATACAGACTGCCAACTCACATCATCTCCATGCTTTCATCTTGCATAGGATCAGGATGTTTGCAAAGTAAGGATGTTGGCCCCATGCTGGATCACTTAGTCAACCTTCTAAGTTTCTCAAAATGACACACTATATCAACTATAAGAGTAATCGTGAGACTAGTTGGGTTAGAATTTGGATAGTATCGTTCAAGAGGTAAGAGTCTGCTTTGGATTAGCTACAGTTAGAATATGGTACAATTTGATAATCAACTATCTTGATTTTTATCTACAAAGTAGGGTGAAGCAATCGGGCAGGAATAACATTGAAGCAGGAGTAGTTGTCATTCATCTTACCTGAGAAATGAATGTTTCAACATCCTGTGACTGACTACTAGATTAGAATTTCTTTCTTATATTTATTTTTTATTGATTTTAATGAAAAGAAATAGCAATGAGATTAGAATTTGTATTTCAAATGATTATGGAGATTAAAATGGTCTTCCTATTGTTTGAATCAATGACAGTAATGGGGAAGCCCTGTCTAACTGTTGCTACTTTGTGAAAATTTTTAATTCATTTTAATGAGAAAAAAGATAAAACAGCAATGAAACAGTTTCAGAACAAGAGGATGGTTACAATAATTAATACCATGCATCTTATTGTTTTCATAGTAGTTATTCAGAGGATAAGATGCAGACCTGACATCTTGTCTAAATAATATTACTGCAGCTGGGGAAATAACTCCAAGGCACAAGTGCCTGCCTGGCAAGTACAAGGTTGTGAGTTCAAACCCTGGTCCTGCAAAAAACAAAAAACAAAACACAAAAAACAACAACAGCAATATTACTGCAAATTTTTGTTCTCAATGTCTGTCTACCTCAAATGCTACCATGATTCCCATTTTCTTCCATGGTATTGTCACCTGTATTTGTTCTGGGTGGGCTTGTGACCTGAGGTTGCATCTTGCTCCTTCTCTTTTTCGTTTTGTATGACCTCTGCACTTTGGTGAAGCTATGCCGTTAGCGCCTAGAGAAATTTGGGTCTGGATCTACCAGTCTTGACCCAGTCCAGATGTACCTGGCTTGGTCTGGCTGCTGGGCTCGGCTTCTTCCTGCTGCAGCTTGGCATGGGCCTGGTTGGTCAGTGCAGGTGGCTGGGGGCAGAGTTCTGGTGGCTGGCAGGACAGGGGGTGCATGCCGGAGGAGAGGTGCTACCTGAGTGTGGGCCCAGTTGGTCAGTGTGGGCAGGTGGGGACAGAGTTCAGTTGGCTGGCGTGGCTGGGAGTCCAGGCAAGTGGAGCAGTCCTATCTGGGCATGGGACTGGTCATTCAGCATAGGGATGATGGGGGCATTGTTCAGAAAGTTAATTAAATATTAAATTAAATATTTCAAAACAACATACCAAAATTCAAATCAAATCATGAGTCCAACTTAGAGGCCAGAACCTTGTGTATTATATGTACGAATCTGCAATCAATTCAGAGTCTTCACATAGTATTTGAATAGGCTAATACATGAAACATAAGATGAATATTGGAATTGCAAATATATTTCCAGAACTTCTAGCAGTTTGGGGTTAGGATATTGCACAAAGTTCTAGTATGTCGTGGATGTGGACAGTGTTCATGATGCTTACTGGTGGTAAGATGTCACTGATGCAACTGAGCTATTGCTATGTAATTGATATCCAACATGTAGAACCACACAGAATCATGACCATAGGGTTCAAGAGAAGTCCATTGTTAGAATATGCTGATGGACATATTCTGCTGCTGCACAACTATTCTTTTGTAAGAGAAAGTAGCTGTATATGTATCCTAACATAAAAGTATAATTAAATAATATTCAGAAAATTGATACAAAAATACAAAGGAATAGTTGAAATACAAAAGAATAGTTGAAAGACTATTTTTGTATACCTCTTTTTCTCCTGTGTTTAATTGTTTGCTCTATTTGGTGGTTTCTTTCCATTCTCCTTCATGGAGTTGTGGTCATTTTGATTCCTCTCTATAATATTTTTTAGTAAATTGTGCAGGGTTGGCTTTGTCATCATGAAATTCTTTAGCTGTTCTATTTCCAGGAAATATTTCACTTCTCCATTGAACTTGAAAGAGAGTTTTGCAGAGTTTTGCAGTCTGGGCTGACATTTGTTTTCTTGCATGATTGAAGTATTTTACTCCATGCTCTTCTTGACTTGATGGTTTGTAAAGAGAAATATGCTATTATTTTAATGGGTTTTCCTTCAAATGTAATTTGTTTCTTTTCTCTAATGGCTTTTATTTTATTTTATTTTATTTTTTGTCTTTTTGAGAAAAGGTGTCGCTATGCAGTTCAGGCTGGCTTTGAGCTCACTTTTGTAGCCCAGGCTGGTCTCAAACTCGCACTGATCCTCCTGCCTCAGCCTCCCGAATGCTGGGATTACAGGCGTGCGCCACCACACCCAGCTTCTAATGGCTTTTAGTATACTATTCCTGTGCTGAATTCCTGGGATCTTGATTATTATATGTCTAGGTGTGGTTTTAATTGAGTTGATGTTATTTGTAATTCTATATGCTTCAGTTACTAAATTTACAAGCACTAACAGAGAAAATAAAACGAAAGTGGAAAATAGAAAATTACAAGAAACAAAAACAAAATGTAAATTAAATATGGACCTTCAGCTCATACAGGACAACTGCAGAGCACAAAGACATAGAAGAATTAGTAGCTACACATTAGAATTTTCTGAAATGATAGCAGCAGAATTGAAAATATGGAGTTGGCTGTAGAAAAAAAATAATATCTCAGGTATAAAAAGATATAATGATCAAAATGAAAGATATGCCAGAGTAGAAACAGGAAAAATACAAAAAGGAATTTAGGAAAATTAATTTACAATATGGGAAATAAATGGAAGTCATGAAACAGACAAAAATGATACCAAAGAATTTAAAATTTCCATTGTAAATATATGCAATGGATTGTGCAAAGGCAGAGACAGAATATAAGATCCAGAAGACAGAATAGCAGGTATCAAACGGAAAAAGAATCATGTCTTCAAAAAATGCAAGGGACTATAAAAAAATCAATCAAACACCTAAAAGGTGAAGCAAAAAGGAACAACATAATATTGATCACAGTCATTGAATACGCCCAAAATGGCATAAGTGCCATTAAAACAAAACAAAACAAAACAAAACTCTCCACAGAAGTAATGGCATGAAACTTCCCCAACACAGATAAAAAGTTTAAAAAAATAAGTGGTACATTATATAAAACTCCAAGTGTTCATGTCCAAAATAAATCTACAACAAAGAATACAAAATAAAGATTCCAGAAATTCAGAACAACAGCAGAGTATTCAGTGCTTTTACTGTAAAGCAACAAATCAACTTTAAAGAAAACTCCATCTGAATCAGCAAACTTCTTTACACAAGCCCTCAAATTAAGGAGAGATTGTTGTAAAGCATTGGCAACCACAAAACATCACCCTTGAAACAAGATAAATGTACCATATACAACAATTTTCAATTTAAATGGAGAAATAAGATAAATTCATGACAAAGAACCTTAAAGAAAGTGGATGAGAAGAAAAAATTGTTTTCTCACATGAGCTGTAATCAGACTAGCATTGGTATCCCCCTATACTTTTTAAGGAACTTTTTAAATTCTTTGTCCACATTTGTATTGTTTTTAAATTTTAATTCCATTTATTTTCTTATATAGATGACACAGCAACTCTAACTGTTGGTTTGCAAACTTTATTTGTTAACCATCCAGAAGAGAAGCTTCGTGATATTATTACCCTGTAACAGAGGCAGTTGAGCTTAACACCATTATCTGTCTGAATGCCAAATGCCTTAGACAAAACAAGGATTTGGTATTTTCCAACAACCATGGATATTCTAAAATTTAAAACCCTATAGGATTTATTTTTTCATGGTACCAGGGATCTAATTCAGGACCCTGCATTTGTGAGGCAAACACTTATTCTACTGAGCTATCTTCCCAGCCCTAAACCCTACAGAATGTTGAAAAAACCAATTGTACATTTTCACTATGAGGTTTAGAAATGAAACCATATACAACATTGTAGCAGGACAATCCTATGACACCTCCTTTCTTTTCTTTATTAACATTTAAAGAAATAAATGTTTATCATAAAGCGAGTATACCAATGACTGACATCATGTTAGAAGCAGTACACAATTAGAAGACCAAAACAATAGGTATTTCAAAGATGGTTTCAGTGTTACACATTGCTATCCTCAGTGTAATTCTTTAGTTTACAGATATCAGTATCAGAAATCAGGGTAAGAATTCTGCTGGGCGTGATGGTTCACGCCTGTAATCCCAGCACTTGGGAGGCTGAGGCAGGATGATTGATGTGAGTTCGAGACCAGCCTGGGCTACAAAAGTGAGGACAAGGCCAGCCTGAACTGCATAGCAAGACCCTGTCTCAAAAAGAAAAAAAAATAATTCTACACATTTACTGATATTTTCAAAAACCTGATGGAGATTCTTAGAACCATTGCCCTAACCATCCTCTTTATATAAACATATGTCTTTGGCCTTGTCATATTTCCTAAATTTTCTGCATTTTCTCTCTTTGTTACTGAATTCTTAAGTTTTCTCTTTCCACTTAACTGTGTTATATATTTCAATTTTTTATTTATTCTTTTGATTTCTTACATTAGGGAGACTATATGATACTTACACATGTGGGTTCAGATTATTTCACTTATATCTTCCAGTTGCACCCATTTATATATGAAAGCTTCTAATTTATATTTTCAGATGATGTGCATTTTGGTTGTTTCCAAGATATGGCTATCGCAAATTGTGCTGCTATAAACATAGGTGCACAAATATCATTATGATATGATGTCTTCATTTCTTTTGGGAAAATTCCCAGTAGGGGGCTGGATTTAATGGCATTTCCAGTCCTAGTTTTTAAGAGTCTCCACACTGATTTGCACAATGATTACACCAATCTACATTCCAACCAACAGTAAAAAAGGTTTCTTTTTTCCCAACAGCCACTCCAACATTTGTTATTGCTTGATTTCTTTATGATAGCCATTATTTGTGGGGTGAGATTGTATTTCAGTGTTGTCTGAACCTGCATTTCACAAATGGCTAGTGATGTGGAGCACATTTTCATGTATTTATTTGCTTCCATTATTTCTTCCTCTGAGAAGTGTTTATCTAGGATGCCCATTTCTGGATCATGTCTTTAAGTTATGAGGCCCTTATATTTTTAGTTCTTTATAAAATCTAGAGAGAAAACCTTTGTCTGAGTACTTATTTGTGACAAAATTTTTCCCACCGTGTGGGTTGTCTTTTTTCACTCTGTTGGTAATTTCTTTTTTTAATTAAAAATTTATTTATTTACATATAGTATACAATTTCAAAACCAGAAAAATTTAACAATGGTTATATTACATATTTTCATCACCGGATCAGTTTAGATTAATAAATATAGGTATATAAGATTGATCAAACAATTAGACATTAGCACTATCAATAAACATTATTTTTTTAACAGTCGACAAACTGCACATTGTCCTCACAATAGTTATACAGAGCACAGTGTGTGGACATGACACACCTTCTCATTGATGTTGCTAAGGAAAGAAAAAAAAATCTTCTCTGAATTAAGAGGAAGCACATTCATACACAGTCCAATGTTCAACAAGAGCAGTGGGCCACCAGTGAAACTGGCAACATTGGAGGCTATTGATCCAAGCCTCATACAGCTCATCACTCTAGCTCTACGTTTCTTGCCTTGTAATTAAGCTTTTTTGCTGGGTGATCAAGGGCAAGTCAAAGCAAGACTTGTACAACAAAATATTCATCTTTTGTATCTTCCAAGGTCAAATCCCCTCAGGATTAACTTTGGAACCACATACAGAACTTTGTAGAACTATTGTCAGTGTCAGACTTTGGGACGAGTCATGGCCATTGCTTGGCCAGATTGCTTTCTGTGAAATCCGGAGAGAATGTTTTTCTCTGGGTGACTCTCCTTAGACGCACTATAATTCATTTATCCCTTTCCTCTGAGGTCCCATAATCTTTTTGACCAGAAAATTTGAGACATCTCTGAGTTATAGGATATTAAAGCACAGGTTCTCTTATATTCTAAGTCCTTACTGACCTTGAAGGACTAGGGCCAAAATATTGGCTATCCTCATAGCCCTTCTTTTTCTCCAATTTTTGGTCTGTTAACTTACATTCTCAACCCTCCAGCAGAAAAGCTTCATGCTGCTATTACTCTATAGCATAGGTAATTGAGCTTATCATCACTGGCTTTCTGAATATCAAACATCTTTGACTTAGCTTGGAATTGATACTTTCTGACAATCATTGATATTCTAATAAGTCTGTATAGAATGTGATGTAAGTAGTTACACAATTTTGACACAGATATTGGGAAATTCAAGAAAATACAAAATTATAGCCTGTCAAGTCTATGGTACTTGGTCCAGTCTCTTACGTTCAACTAATACTCCTGAGAGAGTATAACAGTAACTGAGTTTACATTGGGAGCAGTACACATGAAAAAGACACCAGTGACATGCATTCCAAGCATAGATTTAGTGTTACATGGTGCTGTGATAAGTGTGATGAACATTTTGAAGGTTCTTAGGACCACTATCTTATTCATCTTGTGTACATGAGTTCATGGTATTGCTCTTGATATATTTTCTCCTTTATCATCTTCCAGTCACTTCATTGTTTAATCCATGACACATTTAGCTGTGTTATGCTCTTAAGTTCTTGTTTTCTTCTTTAAAGTTCTTATATTAGGGAGACTATATGATATTTACACATATAGGTCTGGTTTATTTCACTAATGAGTATATGTTCAATATACATCCATTTATATATGAAGTCTTCAAACATATCATTCCTTATATCTGAGTAATATTCCATAGTGTAAAAATACCACATCTTTCTCAGCCATTAGGAGTTGTTATAACTTCTTGATTGACTTTCGGTAATTTGTAGTGTTCTAGGAATCTGTCCATTTCATCTGTGTCTTCAATTCTGTGACAGTAAAGATTCTGAAAGTAGTTATTTATGATCCTCTAAATCTCTGCTGTGTCTGTAGTAATTTCACCCTTTTCATTCCTTATTGCTTCAATTTTAGTCTTTTCTTTCCTCTTTTTATGAGGTTAGCTAGCGGCTTATCAATTTTATTTAATCTTTCAAAAAACAAGGTGTTGGATTCATTAATTCTTTGTTTTGTTTTCTTAGTCTCAATTGAATTAATTTCTGTGCTCATCTTTATAATTTCCTCCCGTCTTTGGCTTTCAATTTTGTTTGCTACTCTATTTCTAGTCGACTGAGATGCTTAAGGAGAGTATTTATTTGTTTCCGTTATGTTTTCTTAATGTGTGAGTTTAGAGCTATCAATTTCCCCCTAAGAACTGCTTTCATTGTGTCCCATAAATTCCAGTAGGTTGTGTTTGAATTTTCATTAAATTCAAGATATTGCTTAATTTCATCTGTAACCCACTGGTTGTTGAGAAGAGTGTTGTTTAATTTCCATGTATTTCTGGGGTTCTTGGGATTTCTGTTGTCATTTATTACCAATTTCATTGCACTGTGGTCAGATCATATGCATGGGATAATTTCTGTTTTCTTGCATATACTTAAGCATGACCTATGTACTAATATGTGGTCTATTTTAGAAAACGTCTCATGTGCAGCTGAAAAAAATGTGTATTCTGAAGTAGTAGGGTGGAACACTCTGTGCATGTCCATTAATTCTAGTTGTTTCGAGTTCTGGTTCAACTCTTCTACTTCTTTGCTATTTTTTGT